>JAVQJS010057611.1:0-24486 GCA_036024795.1 Galaxias rostratus | reverse complement strand
TGACAGAGCAGAGGTCTAATAAAACACCATCCTCTCTGGCAGAGCAGAGGTCTAATAAAACACCATCCTCTCTGACAGAGCAGAGCTCTAATTAAACACCATCCTCTCTGACAGAGCGGAGCTCTACTAAAACACCATCCTCTCTGACAGAGCAGAGGTCTAATAAAACACCATCCTCTCTGATAGAGCAGAGCTCAACTAAAACACCATCCCCTCTGATAGAGCAGAGCTCTACTAAAACACCATCCTCTGTGATAGAGCAGAAGTCTAATAAAACACCATCCTCTGTGATAGAGCAGAGCTCTAATGAGCAGACATCTATTAAAAGACCATCCTCCTTGATAGAGCAGCCCTCTTTTAAGAGACCATCCTCTCTGATAGAGCAGAGCTCTTCTAAAACACCATCCCCTCTGGGTGATAGAGCAGAAGCCTAGTTGGGCTTCCCAGAGTATCCCACAGTAGTACAGTGAATAGAACACTACTGGTCGGTATGGACTGTACGTATGACAGCTGGCCTTTATGGGCTGTATTTATGACATTGGCCTTTATGGGTTGTATTTATGACAGCTGGCCTTTATGGAGACCTATGGGCATGGGCCAGGCCCTGTAATGGAGCCATGGCAACCGGACGTGATTGACAGTACAGTATGACATCTGACCGTGAGGACAGCCTCTGTATAAATCCGTACTATCATGCGTAGGAATTTTTAGTGAGACAACCCACCTTTTCACCTGTTAGATTGAATTACGTATCTATGAATCTACGAGATACGTTGCTATGTGAGCCGTCTGTATCCGTGTCGACGCCTGTTGCCGACGCTGCCAATCAGAAGCCGCACAACCAGGAAGTGATATAAGCCCCGGCTGGACCCCACGGCGACCTCTGTTACATCATCACATTCTGAGCCGGAGCGTCTGTAATTTCAGACGAGGGACGTTTGCCACACGTGTGTTACAGTAATATCCCGAGGCGTTTCCACGGAGACGCCGCGTGTCCCGCCGTCTCCACGGACACCGGGACGGACCGCGGCGCCAGACTCGGACCGGTTCCGACCAAACAGGGCCACAGGGAAACACAGCCCGGAACGACCAACCACGTGCGATGGCGCTCACCTCGAAGCTAAACCAATCCCCCTGTCAGACAGACTGCCGCCTCTGACCTCAGCAGAGGGACAGGAAGAGGTCAGCTGTGACGTAACCAATGACAACGGGTGGTGCTGCTCGGTTAAACTGGACTGGGACTGGGAAAGGGTGTGACAGTATGTGTGTGTGTGTGTGGGGGTGTGACAGTGTGTGTGTGTGTGAGTGTGTGTGTGTGTGTGAGTGAGTGTGTGTGCATGTGTGTGAGTGTGTGTGTGTGTGAGAGTGTGTGTGTGAGAGTGTGTGTGTGTGTGTGTGTGTGTGTGTGTGAGAGTGTGTGTGTGTGTGTGTGACTGATATCAACACAGTCATGGTAAGTGGAATGTTAATGACGACAGAGACTGCCAGGGTGTCGTGTTGAATTAGACACAGACATCAACTCTGGGAGAGGAAACAGGGCTATGTTTAATGTGATCGACATGCGCGTGCACGTGCATCGAGACAGACACATAGACACACACACACACACACACACACACACACACACACACACACACAGCTCTGGGAAAGGTTGCTGAACCAGGGCTGTGATGAATGAGATTGATGCACACGCACACACACACACACACACACACACACACACACACACACACACACACAGGTGCACACACCAGAGAGGTTGAGAGAGAGGGAAACACAGACATGACCTCTGAACTGTGATCAGGGTAAATGAAACCGGGGTCCGGTCGTCATGGTATTGGTTCCCATGGTTACCGGGGGTTACTAGATACAGAGGTCAAGTGTCACACCGACTGAAAGGAAACAGGAAGAGAACAGGAGTTTGGACAGGAAGCCCTCAGGGGTTGTTGGATTGTGAGTGTAAAATCGAACCTCTCCGGCTCCCTTTAACAAGCGACACACAATCACTCTCCAGCCTTCTCTCCCTCTCTCTCTGGAAGAGACACCTTCTCCAGCCTTCTCCCCCTCCCCTGTAGGACCAAGCTTCCAACCTGTGGTGACAGAGCCTTCTCCGTCGCTGCCCCCGCCCTCTAGAGCTCACTCCCACAACCCATCCGTAACTGCTCTGACCTTCCCACCTCCAAGAACCTGCTCAAAACACATCTTTTCAGAACGCCTTTGAATGTTTGATATTTGTTTGCTTGTTTTTTCCTTGTTTTTAAACTTTGTTCAGCGTCTTTGAGTGTCAGGAAAGGTTCTTCATAAATAAAATGTGTTATTATTATATTATTATTATTATTATTGTCCATGCAGCTCACAGTAGCAGGCGATCATCTTAGTTTGAGTGCACACCCATACACCCACCTATGACACTGGCAGTTATTGAGCTAATTAAGCTAATTAAGCTAATTAAGCATAACAAGCCAGGAGGAGTTGTGAAACAACAGCTGTGAGGTTTGTCACCCATTCAATGGGAGGCTCTCCTGGGGATGGGTTTGGTTCAGTAAACCTGTCGTCAGCAGACGACACAGGCAAGGCAGGAAGTGACACGTCTCGGCTTGTCTAACGGTAAACCACGAGGAGACATCCGATTGGACGGTTAAAGTTCTTAAGAGTCGAGGGTAACTCGATAGATTTGAGTGCATTTGACAATGCATGAAATGTTCATTTGTCAATATTGACTGTGTTTTTATATCTGAACAACCTAATAAACTAAATTTTGACAGAATGAACAGCTGGAATTAGGTTTGTTAAGTGTGTGGAATGCACTACTTATCATAATCTGTATTATAATTATTGATATTATAATCATAATTGTTATTATCATCTGAATAAATGCACTCTGATGGGGTGAAAGCAGACGGACTCTCTCCCTGGTCCCTCACCTTTGACCTTTGACCGGCCGGTCTTTGCGTTGACCCCGCGGAGCAGACTGCCTTTGGGATAGGACTGGGCTGTGACATTCCACAGGGAGGGGGCAAAGTGGAGAAGCCTTTTGAGACACTGTGTGACTTATTGACTGTCACGCTCTGGTGAGAGTTCAAACGCCCACTGAAGGAGTGGTGCTTCTTCTCTCTACCTCGGAACCCACATGCTCTCTCTCTCTCTCTCTCTCTCTCTCTCTCTTTTCTCGCTCTCCCACCCCTCACTCTCTTTCTGCCTCTGTCTCACCTCTCTCTCTATATTTTCTCGCTGTCTCCCTTTCTCTCTCTCTCACCCCTCACTCTCCTTCTCTTCTCATCCCCAACTCTCTCTCTCTCTTTCTACCTCTCTCTCACTCACTCTCTTTCTGCCTCTGTCTCACCTCTCTCTCTCTCTCTTTCTACCTCTCTCTCACTCTCTCTCTCTCTCTCTCTCTCTCTCTCTCTCTCTCTCTCTCTCTCTCTCTCTAGCACTCTAAACAGTGAACTACTTGGGAGATCCCCCCACTAAAGAGATCTAGAGATCAAACATCATACAAACTAGATAAATAAAGGTCTCTGTCCGTTCGTTCTTCTGTCCGCTTCTCTGTGTAACATTACACAGTAGCGTGCTGCAAGCACATTCAACAACAGCCTCTATGAATCGTTCCACACAAAACACAAGCGACTCATTTAAATGTGGCGAGTCATGACGAATAATGTAACATGACTCAGAGCTAATGATCTAACATGACTCAGGGCTAATGATAAAACATGACTCAGGGCTAACGATCGACCATGACTGAGGGCTAATCACTTAACATGACTCAGGGCTAATAATATAACATGACTCAGGGCTAACGATTGACCATGACTGAGGGCTAATCACTTAACATGATTCAGTCAAAAACAAAGTGAAATATAAAAACCGTTGAACAGACACAGCTATTGATAGAGATCCAGACTTGATAAAGGATGACTTCAAAGGAGGATGCGTGGCTCGTGACGCTCATCATTGGACAGATCCATTAAGATTACGCTGTCACGGTGTCCGCGGGAGCCAATCATCAGAGAGAACCGTTAGGACGCGTTAGATTCGCTCGCCACAATGTCCAGAGGGCCGGGTGGAGAACAGGAGCCTACGTCAGGGGGAGACGTGTGGCTCTGAGGGACCACACTGTTTGCCTCGTCTGTCAGGGGGGTGGGTGGAGAACAGGAGCCTACGTCAGGGGGAGACGTGTGGCTCTGAGGGACCACACTGTTTGCCTCGTCTGTCAGAGGGCTGGGTGGAGAACAGGAGCCTACGTCAGGGGGAGACATGTGGCTCTGAGGGACCACACTGTTTGCCTCGTCTGTCAGGGGGGTGGGTGGGGGGGTTGGGGGGGCAGAGAAAGAGAAAGAGAAAGAGACAGTGAAACAGAGACAGTGAGTGAAACAGACAGAGAGACAAAGATTGAGATAGAGAGGCAGACAGAGAGAGAGAGAGAGAGCAAGGGAGAACTCCAGAGAGACAGTGAGACAAAGATTGAGATTGGATGGATGGATAATAATAATAATAATAATAATGGTAATAACAATAATAAAACATTTGTTAAATAGTTTTATGAGATAATATTGTTGATTTTGTTGTCATATCTGTCATGTGTTAATGCTTTGGCAATATAAATGTAATCTTCACCATGCCAATAAAGCTAATTTGAAATGAATTGAATTGAGAGAACAAGGAAAAACTCCAGAAAGAGAGAGCAGCTGCTAGAATAACGACAGGAAAGAGTGTGTGTGTGTGTTTGTGTGTGCGTGTGTGCGTGCGTGCGTGCCTTTGTGCGTGTGTGTGTGTGTGTGTGTGTGTGTGTGGCGGTCAGTCCTCAGCCCCAGTAAGGCTGTGAGTAGGGAATGGTAACACAATGCTCTCTGAACCCCAGCAGAGAGAGGGGCCGGGGGGGCTGGTAGTAGTGGGGGGGGGGGGGGGGGGCATTGCTGCCTGAACATAGCGGGGGGGGGGGGGGGGGCGGGTGTATTAAAACGATGCCCACCAAGCCTGGGGAGGGAGTGGGGTGACCGGGCAGTCACTGGTCAACCCCCACCTGTATCAACCCAGAGCAGACCTGTCCATGGCCTCATGGACACGACCCACAAGGCAAAGCCATCGAGAAACATTCCTCAACTGTTAGCTGAGCTGTTCGATCGGCCCCGGAGAGCAGCTTCCATTTAGCACTGTGTTTGTTAAGACAGTTTAAAGTGCAGAGTCCCCCGTTCAGATAGTTTAAACTTAGTGCTGATTCCAGGGGTCAAAGGTGGTTGTTGGGTTATGAGAGGTTCCGACGGGAGGAAGATGAAATGAACGCGGGTCCCAGCATCCTGTCACAGCCAATCACAGCCAATCCATCAGGAATAAAAAGCTTTAGAAACGGGGTTTTGTCTGGGGCTTCTTTTCATGACCCATAGGCTCCCAGCCAAAAGCCTGGCTGAGGCTGTGTCTCTGTTCCAACGCCAAAATTAGGCCAGTGTTTTTAGGGGACAGTCTGGAGACTGCTAGACAGACAGTCAGCCAGTTAGACAGCCAGCCAGTCAGTCAATTAGCTTGCCAGCTAGTCAATCGGTCAGCCAGCCAGTCAGTATGTCAGTCAGTTACCTAGCCAGTCAGCAAGTCAGTCACCCAGCCAGCCAGCCAGCCACCCAGCCAGCCAACCAGTCAGCAAGTCAGTCACCCAGCCAGCCAACCAATCAGTCAGTGACCCATTCAGTCAGTCAGTTGGTCAGTCAGTCAATGAGTGGCCTGTCTATTTGATGTGGGTCACAAAATAAAGCTTTATAACCATCAGAAAATACTAATCGATACAGGCCTTACTAGAACTACAGCCATGTGAGGGACACAGACAAAGTCCTAACACGTGTATGTGTGTCTGTCTGCCAGGGGGAGTGTGTGTGTGTGTGTGTGTGTGTGTGTGTGTGTGTGTGTGTGTGTGTGTGTGTGTGCTCACTGGCCTGTCCTGCTGATCGCTCCAAAATGCTGTGGGGCTATTAATAGCCGCTCACCTGTCTTTGTCTGTCTGACCATTAAAGACAAATACTCACACTGACAAGAGTGGGCTGCCACAACCTCTGAATATCACAGACATCACTCACACACACACCCTACCATAACCTCTGAATATCACAGACATCACTCACACACACACAAAGCCTGCCATAACCTCTGAATGTCACAGACATCACTCACACACACACACACACACACACACACAAAGCCTACCATAACCTCTGAATATCACAGACATCACACACACACACACACACAGCCTACCATAACCTCTGAATATCACAGACATCACACACACACACAGCCTACCAGAAACTGAATATTGCCGATATCACAAACATACGCACAAACACATTTGTAGCACATTCAAAGTGAGTACTTGAAAACCACCATTTTACAAAATGAAACCTATCCCTAACTCTAACCATCACCTTTATCCTGTTCCTCACCCTTAGCCTGACACTAACCATTGCCTTCATCCTAGATTCTGTTGGTTACAATAAATGACTGACGGTTGCATAACCTCAACCATAATCTCTCAAAAAACGGTTTTATTGTCAAGCCAAAATTGTTCCTTTATTTACTCTCTACCCTACATGTTACGATTATGTTCCTTTAGGTAAAGGAAGAACAGTCACTCAGTTTAGGTACCAATAAACTTACCTTCACATCTGAAACTGGAAACAAAACTACTTTGAGTGATGCGAGTAGAACTGGGTCAGTCTATTTACTGGAAACCAATGAACAACCACTGGAAATGCTTATCGACCACAGCCACTGCTGACCACAGTACCAATGTCCTTAGCTTTAGATCCCCTGTCTGCTGTGAGCAGGCACTGTTTACAGGTAGGAATTTATAACCTACCTTCAAAACACGTTCTCTTACGATGGGCAGTCACTATGTACAGGTAGGAATATATAACCTACCTTTAGAACTCTTTCTCTAACTATGAGCAATCACCTTTACGACATTAATAAGCTCTCTGCTATGAGCATGGTCATCTTTATAAGCTCTCTGCTATGAGCATGGTGAGCTTTATAACCTCTATGCTATAAACAAGGTGAGCTTTATAAGCTCTCTGCTATGAGCATGGTCAGCTTAAAAACCTCTCTGCTGTGTGCATGGTCATCTTTGAAATCTCTATCAAATCTGACTCCTATATATTTTGTTGTGCGTTTTCAAGCCGGTCTGAAGGGGGGGGGGGGGGGGGGTTGGGTAGCCCAATATTTTAAATGCTATGACCCATCAGTGTTTTGCTCTTATGCAATACTAATAGAAAGAGTTTAGGACAATTACATCCCACTATAAAATGTGTATCAATTCTTCAAAACATTTTCAATGTGGATTTAATGTTTTTTTCCCCCTCTATGACATTGCAAAAAAAAGAAGCATTTTGACTCCAAATAAAGACACATTTTTCACGCTGGAAACATTAGACTTTATTTCTCAAAATTAAACACAAAAGCAGCCAACAGTCAAACCCTTAACACAAGACACCTTTGACTTGCAATAGAAAATGTATTGAATATCTTTCTATTCTGTGGGCTGGACAAACTGCAATAGCCTTTCCCTGCACGGGGTGACAAAACTCCTCAATCTGTTTAAATTGCACTCTTCAAGCCAAGCTCGCTAACGGATAGCGAGTGTTGGCAGTGTCGAAACACAATGCCTACCTTAGCAACCCAGAAGGACAAGACTTGGCCCTATATTCACAAAACAGGGGTGCTGGTTTATTGATCCATTAGATAATCAACCAACCAACTAGAAAACCCATAGTGCCACAGAGACACAAAGGGGTGATAGTGCTTCACAATGTAGATAACTGGAACCCAGAAATAAAACGGCCCCGTTCAACCCCAACATCAGCGCCGTCGGGGTTAAATCTGGATCCCCATTGGATAACTTACATTCGTCAATACTGACCACAGATCAGCGTTTTCAGTGATTAATCGCTGCTTTGTGAATACAAGCCCAACTCAACCCAATCTCACAGCCATTTGATGGAGGGTTAGACCATATTTAGTGTTCTTTTTAATAAGCTGGTAAATTCTTGGTGACATTCCTCTGCGTATGCACTAAGTGTAACCAAACCCGCTCCCCACAGTCCATTCTATAGACCCGGAGGGCTCAGCTTCATGGGAATGTATGCAACTTCTGGAAATAAGATATTAAGTTGTTTTTTTTTGTTTTGTTTTTTGGCAGATAATGTTTGCTTTTTACCAGCTTATTTCGTTTAGTTCTTTCAGGTTGCTAGGCAGACTGCAAAAAAATATATTGTTTGAAAAGATCTGAAAAGTTCTTCGGCCTCCAAAAATACACTTTGAAACGAGACCTCGGTGCATTCACGCAACACTTGACACCGTCCTTTTACAACTTCTCTAGTTCACATTTCATGTACCTTCCTGCACATTCTAGATAGAACATTCTCTTTCCCCATCACTCTCTCTCTCTCACACACACTCAATCCCACACCTGGAATCACACAGGAGGGCCTTCACACCACATGGCACAAACACACACGTACGAACACTCTGCACTTAAAACATGATCCTGACGGAAAAAGAGACAGACAAATAAACTTACAGCAGTAGCAGCTATGAGTTGAAGAGATTGGAAGGCTTATGCAGGGCATTTTGAGTGCATTTTGCAAGTGAATGCTTTCCGTTTAAAAATACAGTGGACGCAGGAAAAAGTGCAATAGGTGTACAATATGTTAATGTACAAATCTTACACGTGGATTCAACGCCAACCATAAATGCTATTGACCTGTGTTGTTTCTGTTAATGAAACATGGAACTTTTTGTCCAACAATGTGTCCCTTAAGCTCTTCTGAAGCTAAACCGCTAACAAGCCACACTGCTAGCATGTCTAGTTAGCCTGCTAGCAACAGAAGCTAAACTGCTAATAAGCCAATCAAAGCGGCATGCAATTCTACCTCCGCTGTTAACATGCTGAGCTAACCAGTTGGCAACTGTACCACAAGCCATTCTAAATTGCAAGCAACTGAAGCTGGATTGCACACGTGCAGAGCGAACCTACCAGAAACACGAGCTAAACCGTTATCATGCTGAGCAAATCCCTTAGCAACAGAAGCACTACGGCTGGCAAGTCAAACTAGCCAGCTAGGAACAGAACCCAAAATGCTAACAAGTCAAGGTAGTCTGTGAGCAACAGAAGCCAAACTCCTAGCGAACCAATCTAACAGGCTAGCCGAAGAAGCTAAAGCACTAACGAGCAAACACAACCTACTAAAAAAGGAAATACACATTTGACACGTGTGGACATGCAATTATATTCAACTTCATCGGGTGCACGTTTATGCTGAATACCATGGTACTGCAAGAATACTCAAACTGACATACAACCGTATTTCAATCTCTTGTTCCAATATTATTTCATACATTTCCCTTCACATTGAAAAGGCATTACTGGATTTCATCAGGGGACTCCAATCAGTGCAAACTCGTTCTGAACAGTAAAGCAAACATTGTTATGGCTTATCTTGGAGCTAGCAGCAAGAACAAATATGTAGTCCAAAGCTTAAAAAGGAAAGTTGGGAAACTATCCACCATAAAAAGAACGGTTTTCACATTTGAGATAGTGGAGAGCAAAGACACTATCTTGAGCTATTACGTTGTTGTTGCTGTTGCTGCTGCTGTTATATTTACCGAAGGTAGTTATGTGCTGGTGTGATGGAAATTGGGCAGAATCTCCTATTGCTATACAATCATAGTTAGAACATTGAACAAAAGAAAAAGCATCTATGTTACCATACATTAGCTTTTTAACCCCTTCACACCTTTCAGGTCTATATATATATCCCCCCACCCCCCCCAAAAGTAATTAGCCTGCGTCACAAATTTGGGAAAGTACACTTTTAACATTATCTAGACATATCACTACTATTAAAATGCCACTTGAATGAAATCCTAACCATTTCTAGGCATTCTTATTGCAGCCATTATTCTTTCATTTTTTTTTCTCTCTCTCCAATTGCTACAGTGACGTTATTGGCTTACAGTGACAGATCTGTTGGTTTTTCTAATGGATGCTACTAAAACACCAGCCTTATAATATATATATATAGAGAGAGAGAAGGTACCCAACACTTTTCCCTGTTTATATTTCGACCTGTGCTTTTGCGAATCTTGACTGGCACACTGCATCTACATTCCCCCAGCTGTAGAGGCAGAAGCATGCCTCCAACACAAGGGCACTTTCCATACCCAGGTCTCTGCTGACATGCGGGACGTAGATTTTATATTGTGCGGGATTGGGGGGACTGGGGTACATGATGGACGTTTACATAAAAGGCATTCTTCCATTTGTGTCTTAAGGTCTATTCAAGTTGTCCGGTACTGCATAGGCTGTATATAATTCAACAAAAATATCATCTCTCTTATGTAAATACATACAGCCGTACAAGTCGGCGGACTGACGGACTCTTAACACGTAGCATCCACATTTGTACAA
This sequence comes from Galaxias rostratus, assembly GCA_036024795.1. NCBI lineage: Eukaryota > Metazoa > Chordata > Actinopteri > Galaxiiformes > Galaxiidae > Galaxias > Galaxias rostratus. Next base: position 14,033 of record JAVQJS010057611.1, on the reverse strand, counting down.
GGAAAGGGTACTAACATCACGCGAACGTCAGCTCCTCTTCATCACGAGGCTTTAAACCAAACGGGCCATCACCGTTCATACTCTGAATATATTTTGCATTTTTTAAAAAAAATATGTATTTCGAATGCTGTGGGTGGGAAACAACAGAGAAGGAGATTGAATTTTTTTTTCCACCGTCATACGCAAACTCCTCCGACAGCAAAATCCTCCGCCTTTCCCTCTCCCTGGGACTGAGGGGGGAGCCGGGTAGTCCAGTCGAGACTTAACGAAGCCTAGGGCGCCTTAAGTCCTCCTCACCAGTACGGGGTGCTGTTTTCTAAATGTCCCCAGCTCTGCCATTCGGGGAAGATCCCGGCCGACGTTCTGGGACTCCCGAACTGATCGAACTCCATTTCCTGCCTCTTCCCCTGTTCCTCCCCGCCGCGTCCGGCCTCCACTTCCCTCTGGAACTCCGCTATGATCCCGCCGACGCCGCTCGCTGGCGCCGCGGCAACGCCGCTCTGACCGGGCTCCGAGGAATCGGATTGGACGAGCCGGTAGTTGCTGCCGTCGTTGTTGTCCCAGTACATGCGACCCAGCGCGTTGTATTGGACGCAGAACTCCACCCTGAGGCCCGGTGACAGGGAGGTGGGCAGGTCCAGCGAGAAGGAAAACGTGTCCGTTTCGGGGCAACCGTACACGTTGTTGAGGAACGTACACTCCACGTCCTCGTAGCTCTGCCAACCGTCGAAGCTGACCCGCACCGACACGGACTTCTCGAAGCTGATGTTGGACACCTTGACGGTACCGGAGAGACAGTGCTCCTGGACCGAGCAGTTCTCCAGGCAGACCTGGTTCCGTTTCAGACGGTGTCGGAAGTCCAGGTAGTCCGTGGCGGGCTGGGGGAAGTCGAGAACAAAGCCCTTGTCGTGTACGAGCCTCAGTCCGGCCGCAGCGCCCTCTAGGCCTGCGAGGTCGAACTGCAGCTCCGCCAGAGGATCCTCCTCAAACTCCTTAAAAACATGGACGGCCGTAAGCGACATTCCTTTGGAGTCGGCGAACACCACGTTCTTCTTCTTCCTGGGTTTGGGGTTCTGCCAGGTCCGGGCGCTGCTCCCGGGCGACGAGGAGGGCTCCGCGTAGGATTTGGAGCTCAGACACGGGCGTAAGGGCCTGTGCCGCTGGAAGAGGGAAGACCCGGAACTAGAGTGGGAGTTGGAACCGGAGCGGTAGTCTTCGTAGGAGCTGAGGAAACTGCGGAGGGGCGGGGAGCTGGCCAGACAGATCCGCATCGCCATGTCAACAGGCATGATGGGGCCCGGCATGGGGCGTGGATTCAGCATTGTGAGCACGCTGAGAGGAGAGACACAGGATCAACAACAACAACAACAACAACAACAACATATCCTACAGTATACATGATCTTAACATAAACAGCAGGACGTTTCAGTTCACCATGTTGAAGTAGACGGGTGGAATATTCATTTGTTGAGTCGATATTTACCACTGTACTTTGCTAACGCACACAGAATTACCCCAGTTCATCGCAGAAGCTTAGATATATATTTTTTGCAGGCATGGAAACAGTGTTCTGGAAACCTTCCTCCGTAGAACTTTGGGTAACTTTGTTAACAAACTGCTAAAACATTTGACATTCACTGATATTAACGTACATACAAATTATTCAAATAATCAATCATTCTTATTAAGTGACTATCCCAAACACAAATCATCTCTTAATCCAAAAAAGGGAATAAGGGCAACATTTAAGTTGATTACTTATATTTCTCTGATTTTACTTTTATATGACTTTTTACAATTAAATAGTTAAGCCCGACCCATATGAATATTAGAAATCCCACTAGCGGAAAACTCCCAGTCTGCCATTGTCATGGGTAAAAACAAAGATTAAATAATTTACAAAGTACTGTTAAATAATATATTTGTGTGATATCATGATCCCATTTAACTTCCAACAGCCCAGGGAAACTAGATTATATTGGTTACAATAAGAGACAGTCTGGCAACGCCATGAAGGCTGGCGCTGGATAATTCACAGTTATTATCCGAACATAAAAAAAATCTAAAGAATGCTTCAAAATCTACACCAAAATGATTCACTGACCACGTACTAAAATGTGTCAATTACAAAATGTGCAAGCCCCTTTGTGTGTGTGTGTATGTGTGTGTGTATATGGGCGAAATTAGATAATAAAAAAATGATCAAGTTTACTTAAAAAGTTTACATCCTTCAAAAAGTGATCGATCTAAAAAGAATAATTAAAAAAACATATGGGCCTCCCCATTGCCCTATTTGACTTATCAACTAAAGCAATTAATTTTATAAAGTAAAAGATACTGAAAAATTAAGGGGAACAAAAAATTAAAAAGTTTACCTTAATGAAGGCTATAAATTGTGTTTGTCGAGTTCTCTCCAGTTGAAGCTCAACAAGAGAGGCCATTATAGAAATATATAGGGGAGAAAAGCGGAGGGGGCGTGCTCCTTTCGAGCATGGCGCATGCATTCAGATAAGGAACTTATTCTTTCTTTGAGAAAAAAGCAGCGAGACGCTTTTACTATATCTAGATGTATATGATTCCAACAGATACAATACTAAAATTAAAATTGCCACATTGAGTTACATTGAATCGAGAATACAGTCTACGCAGGTTTACCAACGCTTATCGTTATAGTCTGAATGCAACTACTTACCGAGTACAATTCATTGGAATGCGTTGAAAAGTGATATTCCAATATATTAAGAAGTAGCAGATAATTAATTCACTGCCTGTGTAAAAAAAAAACGGTGAAACGATAATTATATAGCCATTTTAAGAATGTTCGGAAAGAAGAACCGGTTGCTCGCCCGTCCCCTCGTCAGTCCAGCTCAATACGACTCAGAAACGTCCGTGCGCCGGAGCTGCGGAGTAAATAGCCCTGATTTGCATATTTCACGTAAACGGAGAGTGATAGCCAATGGGAAGGCCGTTTGAAGTAGCTCGCGAGACCCATGGTTTTTCAAGAGAACAACGATCTCGAGTAATAACTAAAATCTCACTTGCTAAAGTCATCCAAAATTATGGTGACTAATTTTTGTTTTACGTAGAATACAGAGAGGATATGAGGTAGGAAGAAAGAGATAGTAAAAAGTATGTGTGTGTGTGTGAGAGAGAGAGAGAGAGAGAGAGAGAGAGAGAGAGAGGAGGATGGGACACGAAAAACGACTTCGACACTCATCGTAAATGCGAGTGTTCGCAGCCCTCTGCTGGCTGCTGATATACAACAGAATCAGACAGCGGGACCTGAAAGGTCCATACCCGGACACCCTGTCATTTCTCCCAACGAGCTGAAGGTAAAAGAGGTGTTAGGAGAAATTCGGGGCTCCTTGATCTCCGCGGGTCATTTAAAACAAATAATAATTATAAAGTGAATATACCTGAGAAGTTATGTTGGGGCAAGTTTGGTTAAAATTATGTACATTTACAGGGTCCCAAAGTACGCCCCCACCAACTATGTAGTTCACTGTAGATTGGACCTTTTGGATTAGGTTTGCTACTGGGTCAAACGATAAATACTATGAAGTGTTGTTCACCCAATATTAAATTCATGTTTTTATCATTATTATTGAATAAAAATTTCATCGTTTCATTTTTATTAATTTTTTTATTTTTTTTATGGCAAAACAGTAATACTACAATTTCCCGGGATACTAAAATATTTCCAGTCCATTCCATTTCAATTTAGACCAACGTATTGAAAAGTTAAAAAGAAGAAAAAAGACACCAAAAAAACCCTAAACAATCTATATGTGAAATTGTATTGCCCGGCTTTTTGTTCCGCGCATGCGCGAATTTGTTGAGTTGCAGTAAATGGGAGTATTTATCTACGGGTTATCTGAGGTCTCAAAGAATCTAAAAATAATATTTGAACCCGATGACCCCATTGGACCTTGATCCAAACGAGGCTTGGTGGACTAATTAAAATAGATGGTGGTTCCGCTGCAACAGTAACTGGCCCTTGCTTAAAGAAACCTGGAAGCTAAAGTGACAGAGCCAGAGTCAAAAACGACCCTTGGCGATTTGAACCCGGCCCAGTTTAGGTCTGTTTATCCGCCAGAACACAACAGAATAAGGCCTAGTTTATGTTATTTCACAACCCGGCACTTGTGCCGGTTTAACCAACGAACTCAACGACATAGGCAGGGTTCAAAATACAGATCAAGGTTTCCTACACAACAAGTCTATATTTTTCTCTCGACTGTCAGTCCCCTAAAAGAATACCATAGGCCTACCGCGTTTTCCCCCGAGTTTTTCTCACTGTGTTTGTTGTGTCGGTATTTCCATTAAACTTCGTTTCCCCATCCATGGTTTACAATATAAATGTGATCTTCTGTTGGTAGATGGTGGAGTACGTGTTCCTCCGCTCACTGGTCTAGTAGCCAAGGCATTGAGTAGGGGGGATGGGTGGTCACAACCCCCACTATGGGAAATGCCATAACAACCAATTCAACAATATTGTTTACAATGAATAAAAATAGGCTTGAGGACTATATCCGATACAATATAACTAGTTTATTCCATCTTTTTAGTTTTTTTAAACACTTATTATGGTACATATAACTTAATCCATTTTGCCGTGAATATGCTGACAAATGAATTCAAAAATGGAGTGTTGTCTGTTAATTGCAGTACCTGCTGCCAACACTAGATGTCCTCTCCGTGAAATATTGTGGTCAGAACGTACACAGCCTTTCGCTGAAGGTCATCCGGGTTTGTGGTCGTTAAACATACGTACACACCGCAAAGGCAAAGACAGTAATGTTTACTAAATTAACTGTTAACGGTTCACGTCACCGAGCGACCTGCTCGCGCATGCATTTAAATGCGAAATTGACGAAATTTGCATTGCGGCCTTTAGTCAGCGACAGGCATATATTTTCACGTGCGGAATTCGTTGTTTTTTAACGTGGCTTGACATTAAAGACCCATAACCTCTGATTTCATTAAGTATGTCGTTGACAATTAGAGGCCGACTTTGACATATCGGCCGTAGCACGGAGTTAATAAATTTGATGGTTTTACGCAAACTTTGTAAAGTGCGAGTTATAAAACGTGTTTAGCCCCTTAACGTAACCTTGGTATTCAGCCTAATATGCCTCATCTACAACCTTTAGGAGGTTTAGCGCGTTGTTTACAAGTAAATGAACAATGTGGCTATAAACTAAATTGGTGATTTTACAAAATACCCTCGATCCACCAGTACGTTCACGATATCGTCCTAAACCTAGACCCTTAGGAAAGCTTAAAAGGAAAACTTTTATATTTATATGCTACGGACAAGATATGCTAGCCTTACATAGTCTCAACAGCTTGAATTGAGCCAACTACACTGCCATGTTAATTTTTTCGAATGCCAAATCATTTCTACCATGTTTAGATGAGGGGATATTTCTACACGCGCTTTAAAAAAAAGCCAAAGGAATCCGTGCCGAAACAAGACCATAGCTCCTCGCGCAGGTGCTCTATACCGGAACCTGTGTCAAGGTGTACCTAACTAAACTTCTTAAATACCATAATTAGTAGGGGACGACGAATGCAACCCTGGTTATTTGTAAACAATTTTCTAGAACGTCCAGGTGGTGGCAGCACGTCTACATTAGGCCGACTTCCATTAAAGTTGTTGCTGCGTGTGTACGCGCTATACTCGAAACATAACTATATCGAGCAACATTTTTTTAAACTGTTTTTGCAGAACACCTCAGGCACAATAGTGAGAAGCCAGTTGTGTTTTGTCCTGTAACAAGGAGAAGGAGCAGCTAAATTGTACATGATGTTTGTTGGGTTAGTGGACCAGTCAGGCTGACCCAGCAGGACATGTTATTTCACGTGCTACACAATAAAAATTCCTTAAGCTGTGGGCCTTTCTATGTCAAGTAAACCCCTTTTCTGAACAAACAATGTAAATAAATTAGTTAGCTTATTAGTTATGCATTACACTGATTAGTTTAAATCTGCAATAAGAACACATTTAAAAACTATTTAGCAAATATAATATGGTGCTTTATTTATAGTTGTTTTAGGGTAACACTTGGGGGCACATTTAGCCCGGTTTGAAAAATAGAAAAGTTGTCCTCAAATTTGGTTACAGATATGAATATATAAAATAATACTAATAAAATAAAACTTAAGTGCTTATTGAAGTTGTGCAATACTGAGTAAAACTGTTCATAAAACAAAAATAATTATACAAAAACAGAATATTGTAACATTCTTAGTTACATTTTAGTAACTTTAGCATATTGCTCTTTGATATGGCCATATTATTCCTTCAATGGCTTTACAAATATCACAGTAAGCAAAACCATAGTACCGCAAAAATATCGAAACAGAATTTCTGATTGTAACAACGACCTCAAACTGCTCCTACTAAATCAGGAGTCAGATACTAAGAAACCAGGAAATACATGTTCTACAGAAGTGCACTGGTTTAATAAAAAGCATTTGGTCTTCATGTGATTGTGTGAAAAACACTGTAATCTGTCTGCATGTATGTGTGTGTGTGTGTGTGTGTGTGTGTGTGTGTGTGTGTGTTTGAGTGACTGTGTGAGTTGCTGTGTTTGTCTAGGTCTCTGTGTTTGTGTGTGTGTGAGTGCGTGCCTTTGTCTCGCTGTTTGTGTGTGTGTGTGTGTGTGTGTGTGTGTGTGTCTGTTTCTGAGTCTGTGTATGTCTATGTTTGTCTCGGATTTAGTGTGTGTGTGTGTTCGTGTGTGTGTGTGATAGTGTATGTGTCTCGATGTGTGTTTGTGTGTGGATGTGTGTGTCTATGTCTCGGTGTGTGTGTGTTTGTGTGTGTGTGGGATAGTGTATATGTCTCGATGTGTGTTTTTGTGTGTGTTTGTGTGTGTGTGTGTCTGTGTCTTGGTATTTGTGTGTGTGTCTGTGTCTCGGTGTGTGTTTGTGTGTGTGTGTGTGTTAGTGTCTCGGTGTGTGTGTTTGTGTGTGTGTGTGTGCTCTGTGTCCTTTAAGAGGACTGTGCTTAAGTCTAATAATCCACTTCAGCAAAGCTAGTCACATTATACTCACAGTATACAATAAAGAAATAAAAAGAAATGAACTGCAATCAACACCAATCTTTAAATCTTTGGTAAAGAAAATGACTTTATACCTTCTCAAATATTGAGTGTGCAAAAGAGTAAAAAACCAAACTACTAAAAGGGCTGCTCACATCGAATCGAGAATTCCTACTACACTCTTTGTGAAAAATTAAAGTCTGTAACATAATTTACTAAAAGTAAGTAACGTGGCAACAGGTAGAACAAATCCTTCTTTTTAAAGAGCTAACATAGGCTTCCTTCTCCAGAGTGGATAAATAAATAAAATACTTTGGCGTAGACATTTGACTGACAACGTGAGTTATGGAATACACATTTGCAAAAAAAAACATGTGACCGAAACTAAACCAAGCCTTAAAGGGCACGGTAACTATCCGATATAAAAAAATAAAAAACTTTTTTTGAGAATTCGTACTCCTTCTGAAGATATTAAAACACAACTGATCTTTTTTCCGAGGGCAGCTTTGAAATCTCAAACAATACCGGAAGTAGAAACAGAAACCCGCTCACGTACCAAGAAGAAAAAAAAAGAAGATGGCCGACAAGTAGACAACTAAACCCGTTGTCAGGGGCAACAGCTGACGTTCTCATTCCGTGCCTGTCAAGGAAGTCTCAGAACAGCCTCCATGTCCTAATTAGGGAGCGGTAGTCGTGTCTGCTTGTCCCGTTTCTATGTTCCTTTTCTGGAACAGTCTGTTGTGTGACCTTTTCGTTCGGCCATATTTGGTGAAATCCCGGCCAAACCACAGTCCGGCCGGAGACAGGAAACAGAACCGGGATGTCCTGGACCAAAGCCACGAGCCTGGACCGCTCCGAACAGCACCATACAGTAAACAGAATCACAACGTGTTCAGCAAAGCGTCTCGGCTGAGCGTTAATGTGAGATGGGAAGCGTGCGGCAGAACGAACAGACACCTTTATGATGCTAGGATCTCTCCTGTCGTCTCCTATGGCCTCAACACACAGACACATTTCAACGTTGAGTCGCATCAAATGGTTTTGGGGAAAACAAAATTATCTGAAGCAAAGTTAGCTTGTCGTCGATTTTTTTTTTAACGTCTTTGATGCCTTAGGGCTGCTCTTGCTCTGTGACACTGGTTGGGGTTGGCTTGTCATCACTTTGGCTTCAGTAATACTGCCTGCTACATTCCTCTGTTTCTCTCCTCCTCCTTTTTCCTCTTCTTCTTTTTCTCCATAGCACCGCCAGGCTATCCTCTCCTCCCCCTTTTCTCCCTCCCTACCCCTCCCCCTCCCTCCCTCTCTTTCTCCCCCTCCCTCTCCTCCCTCTCTTTCTCCCCCTCCCTCCCTGTCACCTTTCCTCTCTCCTTATCTCTCTCTCCTCATCTCTCCCGTAGATGCCTCCTCCGGTGCGTACCACCTTGCTGTCGGCCGTGCCGGTGATCCCCAGGCCCCCCATGGCCCCCGTGGTCCGCCTGGGTCACGGCCAGGTCCTGACCCCCATGCCCCCCATGCTGCACGCCCCCAGGATCAACGTGGTGCAGATGCAGCCCACCGGGCCTCACCTCATGGCCCCCCGGGCTCCGCCCATGGTGGTGCCTACTGGTGAGCTGGTGGTCGGTCGTCGTTACGATTACGAGGGACGATCCGTAATTGTTGGATTTCCTCAATGTCTGCATTTTCCTGCTTGTTTCCGCATAGTTTTTCTAGTGACGTCAAAAGTAGGAATGCCTTCCTATTAAAAGTGACTGTGACTTCTGGTTACACAGTCTGACTGGTCCAGGAGTTTGACCTGTTGCATTGATGTGTTCTGTTTTTTTGTTTTTTTTTATACAAACACTATTGTTTTATTTAGAGCTCTGATTATTCCTCTAGTGTTCATTGTGTTCCTATGGCTGCCTGACTTCTTTTTGGCCGTATATAATGAACCATGGCCTCTCTGTATTCCCCCCCCCCCCCACAGCGTTTGTCCCCGCTCCACCCGTCCCCCAGCCGCCCTCCGCCCCCCAGCCCATGCCCCCCGCCCACCCCCCTCCACCCAGGGACGACGAGCCGGCCAACAAGAAGATGAAGACCGAGGACAACCTCATCCCAGAGGACGAGTTCCTGCGCAGAAACAAGGTCTTCCAACACTCTTCACTCTGTCATTTGGTTTATGGCTTTTTTTGTTTGTTTCCTATTTAAGTAAGCATTTTATTTACACATATTCTTGCCATCTCTGGCAAATAAGTCCTACAGTACTCATGTCAGGCAGGCTAATCTAATGCCAGCTAGTCGCACACACACGCGCCAGCCGAGTGTAATACCCGCTGACGACGGCAGTGTCCCTCATACAGGTGTAAACATTTGCATACTTTTGCCTCTGTAAACGTTATGCATATGACAGTAAAAAGCCTTGAAGCCTTGAGATGTATTGTACTGATGGAGTACGTGTGTGTTTTCCAGGGCCCGGTGGCTGTCAAAGTGCAGGTCCCCAACATGCTGGACAAGACCGAATGGACTCTGAGCGGACAAGTGCTCAACTTCACCGTCCCCCTCATAGACCAGGTAGGTTCGCCATGAAGCAACCAACACGTTCACTGGTTCTTTGTTTCTTTTGCATCATATTTTCATATTTTTACATTATCTCAGTGTTTGTCGAATTTGTTTGAACATATTTGCTGGTGTCTTTGAAAGGCCTCAAACGTCATAACAGAGCAAAGTTAAACTTTAAGTAAACAAAACCACTAACTGAACTGAACTAAACCTTTTCAAGATTTTATATATATATATATATATATATATATATATATATATATATATATATATTTATGGTCAGGCACTAGCGTCGGTATGGTTTTTTTTCTTTTGTTTTTTAATCAACGTGACTTTGTCTCAACACAGGTGTCGGTTATCAAAGTCAAAATCCACGAAGCCACTGGCATGCCCGCTGGCAAACAGAAGTTGCAATATGAGGTAAGGAAGACTTTGTTATCACTGTCTATGTACGGTGGCCATACCTATTATACATGTGCTAGTCCAAAGCACGGTCAACTTGTCAGGAAACGGGCCACGACGCAAAGTGTTCGATATCCCGTCGTTGAACAGCAGCTTTTTCATGGAAAACAAACCTCCCCATCAAAGTGCCAACGACATTTTTCTGTCTCTCCAGGGCATTTTCATCAAGGATTCCAACTCCTTGGCTTACTACAACATGAACAACGGCTCTGTCATCCACCTGGCCCTCAAGGAGAGAGGTGGACGAAAGAAGTGAGCCGCACCAGAGGATTCTTCTCGGACTTCACTAGGTGTTTTAATAAGGACAGTGCGCGTTCTACGTGTGGCTATAGTCCCCTTTCTCACACGGTTTCATTTGTCTTTGATTTGTCTTGTTCGTGTCCATATTAAACATTAGCAAATTGCAGCATTCTTGCCGGACTAACTGTTCTATAAGTGGGGCTCTGTGGTTTTGCGATAGCGCATGAACAACATGTAATACTGATTACTGCATTTAAATGATTTACTTTATAATGATTATCCACCCAATAAAGACGTAGGTAATGTAGTCAATCCATGTGGCTGCTTCTGTTTATTTGAAATGTGTTTGCATCACGAAACGCACGAAAGTGATGCGAAACTATGTTGTGTGTATGATTAAATCAACAACTAGATGGCGACAGAACTTGATTGCTCAACAACTGCAGTCCGTCCGGGTGTTGCTTAGAATACTACATTTAATAAACGTGTTTTAAATAATCATGATTTTGTAAAATATTTTTACAACTGAAGTGTCAAAATTATCTTTAGACCAAAACAAGGTATTAAAGGATTCTGTCTGCGTATTTCGCACCCATGTTCCCCTGGCCCCGCCCGCCCCCAAAAAAGCGGACTGCAACGCCTCTTGTTTCTACTCTGTTGTAAACTTGCTGTGGTAGGCAAACGCCCGTGGAAGTACTACATGCATACTGGATGGAGCAAAACTTACAAAGGAAACGTCGTAAAAAGTTTTAAGATGTGTTGATCAGTAAGGGACGTTACGTAAGCAAAGATCGTGATCTATGTATAGCCGATTAAAGGTAATTTCTGCGTTCCTAACGGATCATAAGACCACGCCGTTTAGTCTCGGATACCTGGCTGGCCCCTGACAGCTAGCCTGCATACTAGCCAGCTACTCAGCATGCTAACGGCTAACAAGCTTACGTGGGATGCCATGGTCTGGGCGATAAGGTTAGCTTAGTTACATTTAAAGAGCAGGATCTTCAGTTATTAATCAACTTTTAAGTTGGTTTGCCGTTTTTAAAGAGATATGTCCTAAACGATGGCGTCAGTTTCGCTTCATGTAAGCCATTTTAACGTGACAAAATAACGCAAAACTTAAATTTGAATCTAGATAACTTGCGTGCTTGCTAGCCAAGAAACTACCCCGCTAGCATAACGTTAGCTCTAACTATGGCAAAAGAGAATGGTCGCCGTCAGTCATTCGATACTGGAAGTATCATGACAATCAACAGTCATATGGACGATGAGAGTTCATTTGGATCCGATTCGGAGATAAACGGCTTCACCAGTGAGAGACACACCGACAAATATGGATTTATCGGCGGAGCTCAACAATATTCCGAAGAATCGTAAGTTCTAACTTTTATAGCTTGTAAAGGATTCAGGGGGGGAACGTTTTAGTTTATTACGTTAGTACTTGAAATCACTATCTAAAAACTTGAAATAAGTTCAGACACCTTCAAAATCAACTCTGTTGCATGACTAATTGTATAATTCAAATAGGATGGTCGACTTTGAGATGATATTTAACGCCTCCTTTACTTCAGTCACTTGATTTCTCCACCACTCCACACTTCTTGGGAAGCGCCCGATCACATGTTTGTGTTTTTTTTTTGTTACAAACGTGATAACTCCAATCTGTCTGGCGCGTGTTAACAGTCCCAATGTTGGTTATCATACCTCGTGTTTATTATCTGTTGTGTCCGTGAGAAACTATGCACGGCTCTCGGGTCACTGATTGGGCCTAGTCAAAGGCGTTAAAGCTGTTCTTAAAAGGAAGTAAATATTTTTGGTGTATGCCCATCTCTAGCTTTATTTACCAAGCCCATACACAAAACGTATGCCGAAAACCTAAAAGGTTGTGCATCGTTTTTATTACTGTTTCACAGTTCCCATTCTAACGTTTTGCTTTGAACGTTGCCCGTATGTCAGCAATTGCCTGTTCCCTTAGACATTTTGTCTAGTAATCACAGATAATTCATACTATTTAGATGAGTCAAACTGTCATTCCACAACTCTGCTCTTTCCTTTGCTCAGCTTTGAATGTCCTTTGAGACAATTTTAATTTAGCAAGACGATAATCAGATAAGGGGTGAATACTACTGCTCTGTTCTCTCTGGTACTTTCATACCACCAAACACTGTACTGCACATACAAAAAGAAAAAGAGTGCATGAGAGAAAGACAGAGAAACCGAGGGATTAGGGGGTGGGTTGGGGGGGGGGGGGGGGGTGAGACAAAGAAACGTGTCTGTGAGTGAAGCAGAGTGAGTGAAAAGGAGAATGGATGGAATGATTGAAAGTGGTGCCAAGATCTGCCTGCTTGACTGGTGGCTTCCTGTTTTCATTCTGCTTGGCTGGCATTGGGCCACTCGTCTGCCTGATACCTCCCCATTGGTGGAGGGCCTCTTCTTGCTCCAGGGTTTCACAGGAAGTCACATATGCTACTCTTATTTCCCGGGTTGCAGTTAATAAACTCGTCGTTGTTTTAAACAAAAAAAAAATGCCTTTTTATTCAAAATATAAAGGAAAAAATTGGGCCTTATAACCGTCTCTGTTCACTCCAAAAGAAGAAACGACTTGTATGATTTTCTAGTGTTTATACTGTGTCAGCGTCTACAGAAACGAGTCACTTTTGAAGTCCTTTTTTAAGGGCTCTCTAATTACAAGGTTGTCCTTATGGGATAATTACACAGCTTGGCTGGGGTAGGCGGACCGCAGTCGTAATGTCCCCTTTTCCCCTTTCCTGCCGAAATTCTTCCCAGACCTATATTTTTCTCCGCTTTCATTTGAGAGCGCTCCGTTCCCAGTGCCTGTTCGTTTTAGGCCAAAGCCACGCTCACCATTTGTCTTGAGTGACTTCATAACTGGCTCAGCCTCCACCAGGCCCTCCCTGCTTCGCTGGAAGCCAAGCCTCCTCCAAGGAAAAGGCCCTTTGAACGGCCTACCTGACTGGAAGTTTTATATCTCTCCGGAGGAAACTTCCAAACATTCCAATACTCTAAAATGCTTCCTTTCCTTGCGGCCGGCCTCCCCTTTTGACTCAGGCACGACTTTTGTTATATCCAGAACATTCTGTGAAGGCTTTTAGGTTAGGGAACTGTTTTTGACTATTTGTATGCAGCCCTGACCGCTGAAATGCTTCCTGTTTTAGGCGAGCGCTGAGGAAGCAGTGACTTACATTCGGATTATTCTCTCTAAGAAGTTGGATAGCTTTCAGACTGGATGGAACACACACAAACACACAAACACACACACACACACACACAGTGATTATCTCTATTTCAAAAACACACACCCACACACACACACGCACACACACACACACACACACACACACACACAAACGTAACCACACACACACAGTGATGCTCTCTTTCTCCACACACACACACACACATATGGATATCCCCACACACATATCCAAACACACTCACACTCGTTCACACACACACACACTAATTCAAGCACACACATACACAAACACACCCATGCAGTGATTCTTTCATTTCTCTAACACACACACACACACACACACACACACACACGCACAAACGCACACACACACACACACACACACACACACACACACACACACAAACACACACACTAGGCATCCCCGCTGAATGCACCATGTATTTCACAGTACATGGTAAAGGAACAATATGGATTAATTATGAATGGCCCGGCTCTTTCTAATCTCCAAATCCAGAAGACGGTTGCTTCTC
>JAVQJS010057598.1:0-20984 GCA_036024795.1 Galaxias rostratus | reverse complement strand
CTTTGCCATCAGTCACTGCCTGTGGCTCGATTTCCTTACGCCTCTCACTCTGCTGATCACACACACACAGGTAGGGGGAGTGAAGGCAATAATAGCAGCCGCATGCCTTCCATTTAATACACTGACTTTACGCCAGAGTTGCAAGGCAAGATCACTCTGCTTCTAGCTAGTGGCGTGTCTATCCAGGCATCAAGCACTTAAACCTAACAACTTCTGAGTCTACCTCATTTTGCACTCTGCTACTACATACCATCACACACACACTCACACACTCACAGGCACAAACACACAAATACAACTTTCATTATTGTTCTTACCTGAATTTAAAGTATTTATTTGGTTGTGGTCGGAATAATTAACGAACCACTGTGCGATTCGTGCAAATTCAGAGCGGTTTACCTAGGACTTATTCGATCTGGGGATGGTAATGAAGCCAACCCTGTTGTTTTCTGTTATGTTCTGACTGATGTGAGCTCAGCGTGCCGGCCCCCCGCCAGCCTCCTCTCCCTGCTCGTTGCTTGTTGTCCCAAGCCCCAAGGCTGACATCCCCATCCCTCAAAGTACCAGGAACGCACGCCACGGCACCACACAGCTCATCCTGCGAAAGTAAATAAGTGTAAATAAGCACCTGCTAAATATGTGGCGTGTGCTTCCACACAATGCTTTAATTAGGTGTTTTGACTCAAAAACAGCTATTTTGACGGCAGACTTTGATTTGCTGGGTAATCAAGTCACACTCAGTCAAATGCACAAGTGCAGTAATCGGATGGAGGGCGTCACCAACGTGGAGTGTTATCAAACCCAAACGGTTCGCACTCCTTATCAGAGCACATCCAAATGGCAGGGTCGCGACCCAAGTGGGTGTTAAATGGACGAGCAAGTCCGAGATTCCGATCAAAGGGATTATTTTACAGAGGCAGCCACCACAGTTCCCGCTTTGACGGTCTTGTTTCACATTCAGGACTGCATAGTGAGCAGGCCTGGCCGGGGAGACGGAATTGACAAGGTTTTATCTCCGCCATCACAATCAGTCCGCTGCCTAGAGCTCCGGTGTTATTTGTTTACAATGTAATACGGTAAACCCAGAGGACCGGCTACCTGTGACATCTTCCCATCAGCATCATACTGGATCTGCACACTGGACTTTTCCCCTCGCTTCCTGAACGCATCGGAGCATTGCCTCCGCTTCACAAAGACAACAACTAGCTGTTTGGAATAATGTTAGGACAGAGTGCCATTGAGATGTACAGTGCCCTTTTCATGTATTCATGAAACAGTTGTACTGGAGATCATAGGGAGGGGAAGGGCACAATCACAATGCATGGAGGTCGTCGCACACTGAGGAGGAGCTGTGCAGTTAAATGGCTGTTTTTATTAAGGCTGGTGTTATCAACAGGAGAATTACAGTGGCGGGAATGACAGTAGGGACGCATAGATGTGGAAATGAGCAGGTGGGGCAGAATGGGATTCAATAAGTGAGGGAAGATGATTGACAGATTGGAAGGCTCTTGAGTGGTATGGGAGGGGGAGCAATACAATGACGATAATGGCAATGATAATGAATCTGTCTGTGCGTAGCGCCTTTCAAAACAGAGTTACATCCGTGCTTAACAAACAAGTCGATGTTGGAATAAGATTTTCACAAAAGCTGTTTTTGAAACAAGCGAAAACTGCGCCCATGACACAACATGTTAAAAAGGGCTGTGAGGAGACCAAAGAGGATCCCAGCCGTTCAAAGCCCGCTTCTGGAGAGAGAGGGATAGTAATCGTTAGTGGGATGTGGGGGGATTGGAAGAAAACCAGGCGCACCACGACTCTCCTGCAAAACGTTTCTGAATAGCAGCATCCCTGTGGCAAATCATTGGTCTTGGACCCGCGAGGCTCAGATAATGTTCGTCCCAGTCACAACTTGCCAGCCCTGGGGAAACTTGCATCTAACACCATCAACCTCAACCCCCCTATGGGGGGACTTTTAACACCGTGGCAACTGCTGTGTCACTTCCAGTTACCTAGGAACCCAGCCCCCCCGCATGGATAACCAATCATCTAAGCCAATTTCACAAACAGGAAAAAGATGAATCTATAATTGGCCTTGTTCCAGTGCAATAAAAGCTTTACTCTCTTTATTTACACTGCCAGATAGTGAGCCATATCATATGTTGCCTGCTGACATTCATAGTAGTCGGTGCCATGGCATTTCCAAGCATTCAAGACTGCAAAGCATAATAGTATGAACCCATGGAAAATATGTAATTATGGATTATGATAGAGCACGGTCACTTGTGTTCCGTTTCGTCCGAGCTGCAGCTCAGCGTTTTGGAAAAGAACCAGAGACGGAGGGAGACAGGGAGGGGGACGAGAGTAGGGTTTTGGGTCATCTATTCTGGATACCCGAGGGCTGCATCAGGGCGTCAGGCCCTGACGACTAACCTACTTCCCTTTATCTCTCCCATTTCAGGACTCGGAATTAACTCCCTGCTCAAACAACGACATTGTCCTTCTATGATTGCCTCCCTCGCTCCTCGGCAAACCTCTGTGTTCCTGGAACGAGGCAGAGGGGGATGTAGGTCAGTGTCTCTTCAGGCACGGAGGCCAGACGGTGGCCGTTCTACTCCACGAGGCACTGTAAGGGCAGACGACGCGGGCACCTGGTCCACTGCAGCCAGCAGGCTGAGCCGTAGGGGGGTGGAGGCTGGACCTGCCCTGGACCAGACTGTCCAGTCCCATTCCCACACCCTCACCCTTCATTTTATTACCGCCTTCGGGTCAGTCCAAATGGCCCTAGGAACGACCTCATCCATCAATTACACACAAAGAATCCATTAGAGCAGGGGTCATTGGACACGTACAGGATACGCTCCGATTGCCTCTGTTCGCAGTGCTTCTCATTTATCCTGCAACATGATGGACAGCGGGATCAGTGACCCGCTGTTTAATTGATATGAGGGTCTTACCTTCCTCTTCGCGACTGCAGTACGGGCTTAGACCTGCGCATTTGGTGGATGTTTAGATGCGTTCCATGAGCTGGACACCTGACACGGACAAAGATAGCAATGAACCATCATATTTCAAGGTAACCATTGAACAGGATTTTTCTTTTTAAAAATGCCTAGACAACCAGTCTACAGACACTGAATTGTCCGACTTGAGCAGAGTTGGTCTGTTGAATGCAGGATGAGCCTCCGTCTACCTCCCCCACCGCTCTCCGACGCTCCTCTCGCCGTGATGGATGTGTTGCAGAGTCAGTTGCTCTTTTTCCCCTCCCTCCCGCTCTCTGATGTTAGTGTGGCTGAATGAAGTCCAGCATGTTAGCTGAAAGGTCAGGACTGGATGTGGATAATTAGTGTGGCATTTTAACACAGTCCAAAGGGAGCCAAGACCACTGGTTAACGGAGGGAGAGATTTGGCTCGGCCTTGTCAGAGGAAATAAATTGTGTCTACACACTTTAGTTGTTACTGCCTTCAGGCACTAGCTTTGCAAAAAATCTTAGCCCTTGGTGCCTTGGAGTCAAAATGACCAATTTGACTGAACCATTTTACACATGAACACTTTTAATCACGTAAAACCTTTCCATAACAAGTCGAGTTAACTTCACGAAGTTGTAGTTTCATTACACTTTAGCCTGCAGTCAAAAAGGTACATTTTATTTTCCCGAGCATACATTTACACAGTGTGAATTACAATATTTAATTAAACCTTCTATCCTTCCACATGAGCAAATAAAATGTAGATTTTAAATCCCATCTGGATACAATCCTTTGTCAAGGTCTAAGCCAACATGAACTATAGCATGAAACAAACACCATCGTAAGTAATGAGCACGACTAATTATGGAAACCAACTACAGTGTGTGTTATCTACCCCTTAATGACGTAGTGTCAGCTGGCGTACCTCAGGTTTTTAGTGGATTCAAAAGCACCTTGGGGCTTAGACCCCTGGAGATAGGCCTACAGAGCAGCAGCTGTAACATCAAAAGCAAGAGGCCAAAACAGCCACATCTGAAGAGGGCTTTGCATTGTCTCTTCTAGCGGTTAGACAGTGTACACAGACTTACAATGGACAAATTTTTAAAAAACAGCCGAATGTGCATGCAACTGCTGCATCAAAGCAAAGTCGTTGGATTACCCATGAGCAATCTGTCAGTGCGCTCTCTGAAACACAAACAGCCAAGCACTCATCCTATACCTAGTTATCCTATGACTACCAACAATTTAGCATGGCGCAATTTCATGGAGTGCTCGAAAAGTGGCAGTTCTGCGGTCTTAATGCAACCAGGGTCAGCAGCGCAGCTTATAGTTTGTATGGTGTGACAGATGGTGCAGGAGCAGATAGCAATTAATATCAGGCAATCTGCGCAACTGGTTTTATTCACCAGCACAATCTACTACCATTTGTTGTGGGCAACATATTTCACTGACAAAGATATCAAGAACCCTATCATTTTACCCTGAAGCAACCTCGTCTTTACCCACCTTTGACCGCTGCCTTCAGCATTTATGGCTCTACCTCCCATTCATCAAAAGAACAGCTTGCTGACCTAGCTTTTGCTCCTGGGAAAGAATTTGTGAATACTGTAGAACTATGCAAAAATACAGTAATATTAAAACCTTGTGATAAAAAAAAAAAGGAGAAACTTTGTTTCAAGTGCTGAATCTCTCATACCAAGTGAATCACACCACATGCCTTGAAATCCATAATTTATTGGGGAAGTAGTTCAGGCACAGAAATAAATTGGGTTTTTAAGAAACAAAACAGTTTGCCTGCATTATAAATAATAAAATCCCCAACTTTCAAAATCTCAGAAGATTAAGAAAAATCAACAACTCCAAATGCAACAATTTGGATGAAATGCGAGACAGAAATGTGGAAATACTTTATGAACTGTTAATTTGCAGTTGATTTTTTTAAGCCTTAGGGGCAACCTCTGTTTTGGGTTCCAAAGTAGGGAGAGTGGCTTTCAGGCTGAACAGGTCTTTCAGGTTGACCTCTGGGTCAATGTAGTGGCAGATCTTGCGCTCGTTGAAAAGGCCTGAAAGGTTAGCCTCCACCTTGGCTCTTCTGGAGATGTGCATGCGCATGGCAAACAGTCGGCGCAAGTCTTCCTCCACCAGGGGAAGCTGGTGGTGACCCTTCAGACGCTTCTGCCAGTTCTTCTTGGAGCGCTGTCGCGGCTGCTGTTTCAAGCACCAAATCAGTCAATGTTATACAATTATCCCCTTGATAGAGCCAAACAGCTTGGCTTAAAAAAGCAACCACCACCCCTGTCGACCTTCAGATCCGCACCATTTTGCTCACTTCAGTCTGACAAATCAGAGTCAAGCTTTCTACAGGTTTAAAGGAAGAGGTTCAAAGGACAGATGGACAACTTAATGGCCCCAAGCCAAGCCAAAGCTGTCGGAAAAAAAAGCCTAGCCTCACTGCTAGCTGGAGTCATGCCAGAATTTCATGCTTACCTTCGCAGCGCTGGGGTCATGGCGAAGCAGGTGTCTGGTCAAGCTCTCCTGTTGGTATAAATCAAACACAGCCATGATGACACACACACATCAATGCTTCAGACGGCCATCCAGGGTAGAGAGAATCAATTCAACAGACAAGGTTGTCCCACCATTAGAGGGAACATTGCACGAGGCTTTAAGAGAAAACAAAAAGCATTTTGTTGCCAGGGATTTGGTGAGCTAAAAATAAACTAGGACACTAACAGGGGGGGAAAAAATAAGTATGCATGGACGCACTCTGCAAGCTTAAGACAACATCTACTTCAATGTATGGTACATTTGCTCTTTGCAAGGTGTGCCTTTAAATGGCAACTATCAATTGGATGGCTGGGAGCAGTGTGAGGAAGATTGGCGTTAGTCATTTAATAACCAACATCTCAAACCTCACTGCTGCAGAAACTAATTGGAGGCTACTGAATTCAATATTAGTACTACACTGACAGCAGGGCAAATTACTCAACTGACGTCTCAAAGTTCAGATGGATTGCCCTTTCACTCTGCACCCAAATTACAAGTGAATCATAATGTTAAGTAACACAGTGGGCACATTGATAGTCATCATCGGCGACCTAGAATCACAACGTTTAAGACTCTTGGACTTAGTAGTCTCAGAAAAACAAAGCTACCACAAGTGAGTTCATACATACACGCATGGCAAAGGTGCGTGGGCAGTCGGGGAAGGAGCAGGAGTGCTTGAGCAGCTTCAGGTGCACTTTGCGAATATGATGCTGCAGGTTAAAGGTGGTGGAGAAATATGCCTGGCAGCCGTCATTCGGGCACAACAGCACAGGCTTCTGCAGGGCATGGGTGCGCTTGTGTCGCCGCAGAGAGTCGGCTCGCTTGAACACTTTCTGGCAGAGTTTGCAGGTGAATGTTGCTGAGAAGAGAAAATTGTGTGACGAAAAAAAAAAGTTAATCCATGCCAAATCAAAAATGAACTAGTGCAGCAGAAGCTTTCTGTGACACATTATGGAAATGAGTGGCTCAGTCGCGTGAACTTCTGAAAGGGCTCGAATCAAACTAGCTCCATACGACCTTCAACTAGCATCCAAAACTGATCCATTTTAACAGAGGAATGCGTTAGATGAACCACAGACCTAGAAAGTTCTTGGCAGGGCAGAGAAATACTAGCCTTGATTCGCAGTACAGAAATGCGTACTTGTGAAATTGTCATCTTGTCACTTTCCGCAACAGCTACAGTCAGGACAAGGCTGTCAAGAGTTTTGGAGCTGCATGGAACACACCCTAGCCTGAAGAAACTATGCCTTAATCTGTGTGCACCTGTGTGTTTAGCCATGTGTTTCTGCATTTTCCCCCATGTGCGTTCAAACACTTGGCAATCAGGCTTCTTGCATCTGTACCCTGAATGGAGAAATGGTAAGAAATTAAATGAGGGCATGAAGGGAAATTGGCAGATTTATTTTGTATCATGATCCAAAAAAATAGAGAATTGACCAGACTTCAGTTAATTATATTACAAAGATTTGTTCTGGCGGTTTAAACACCAAACAGTAGAAAACAGGCAAACCTGTATGAGTCTTCTCATGGGCTTTGCGTGTGACATGGGAGTCAAACTTGACATTGCAACCAGCCTTAGAACATCTACAGAACAGGTAAACAGAATATCAAAATTTCTAAGTAACCTTTATCCCCTTAACCAACCCTACTCAGCAAGGCAGATAAGTATGCATAATCCATTTGTGCTGCTTGGATCGATCAATCACTCGACAACTTTCTGCTATGCAGATTTAAACAATCATTTCGATCTATCCTGAATGGGGGGTGTGGAAAAACTACTGACTTGAAAATAGAAGATGCACCATGCTCCAGCAGATGTAGTTTATATTTTCTGCGTTTCTTGAAGGTCAATGAGCAGCTAGGAGAAGTGCACTAGACGGTGAGGGGGAAATTACAAATACTGTCAAACCGTAGTCAAGGAAATGTTAGATTATCAACTGCAATCCTTAGAATGAGAAGTGCGTGGCTGTGTGAAATGCGGCAATGCGGCACCACCAAGTGGACAAACCTTGAAATACTTCCCCTTTTCTCCGTGGGCATAGCGCACGTGCCTTTTTAATTCTCCTCCGTTGAAGAAAATCTTCGAGCAACTCAAAAAGGTACATCTAACAGAAACATAACACTTGATTAGGTGGCGCCTCATGATGGTTAGAATCCAATTCAACGATCTTACCTGAATAATATTTACTCCAATACCTGAATTGTTTATCAGCGCTGTGGGAAAGTTTGTGGCGGCTCAAGTGAGATTTTCTTG
This sequence comes from Galaxias rostratus, assembly GCA_036024795.1. Lineage (NCBI taxonomy): Eukaryota > Metazoa > Chordata > Actinopteri > Galaxiiformes > Galaxiidae > Galaxias > Galaxias rostratus. Next base: position 13,216 of record JAVQJS010057598.1, on the reverse strand, counting down.
AAAAACGGCGACCACATCCAGGAGCATCGCATGGAAAAGGTTTCTGCGAAGAAATACATGCGATTGTTTGATTTTATTTACGCTGAAAGCACCACTCGGGGGTGGTGGAGTTTTAATTAAAACTATACAAATGCACAAAAACGTTTGTTAAGATACCTTAATAACCCTGTTATGCATACATGAAAAAATAGAAAGGCTATCAAATCACTACACATTCACAATGTTTGCCAATTCCGTACCGCTCCAGTGTGCGTAGTTTCATGTTCTTTTAAACGCCACTGTCTTGTGAACGTCGCACCACAGTTAACGTTGGCACAATTGAACAGCTGAGGGCGTGGAACAGAGTCCAGCTTCATGTTTGGTACCCCATTCATTTTCTTTGTGAGCTCAAATACCTTGTTTCAAGCTTCTTTGGAACGAATACGGCAGGGGTAGGGCTCCGCTTAACATTGACCCCTTTATAGCGTGCTGGTAATAACTAATTGATGATTTGGGAAGATTATTGGCAGCTGTGCAGTCTAATGAACAAAACAGTAATGATGTTGCCTGAATAAGCCTCAGTAATACTTTATATTTACTTTAATTATTAAGCAGTTATTAGATTATCAGTTAAATAGAATCGCATTTCTAGTAAACGTGTGATTATTATTTGTTGATCATAAAAACTAATTGTATTGAGACTTTTGCATTTTCACAATGTGCGCATTCTTGGTTGGTTCAAAGTCTGCCTGCTGCAGGTTTTCTCTCTGCATTGATTATTTGACAAAAAAGTAAAGTTTCATACATTAACCCAAAAAATACTTCACAGTTTATTGATGGTATAAAACGGCTGATTACTGAAAATTATTGTAAAGTGTTACTTTGCCTTCTTGTGAGGTTTTGATGTTCAGACAAAACAGTTGCCATTTATTCTTTAAATAAGCGGGATGTTGTTAAATTATGTTCAGCGTCAACATAAATCATTGTTTTCCAGAAATAACTAACAACCCTATCTGGCCAAAAACATCACAAAGCAAGATCAGTACAGGTTGATTTTGAGTGTCGAAATCCCATTTTGTCTCCCAAAAGTAATCCATAATATAGTAATATTTTGGGGCATCCACAAAGAAGAAAAGTTAAACTATTGTCAATTAAATGAAGGGCTCCTTTTTATTCTTCATTAGAGTTTTCAAAGACATGTAAACAAAGGGGAAGTTATTTACTCAAGGTTTGAGTTTAGACACTGGATGCGCTCAGAGGAAGCTGTGATGCACCCAAACGTACAGCAGAGGGAAGTATATTTCTGATACACTAATTTGAATTGGGGGTTTGAATTCTCCGAGGTATTGTTGCATGTGAGTGCTTTTTGTTTACTAGTCAGTCAGTCACACTGTGTTAGGCAAGAAGTACCTTATCTACATCATCATCTCTATGACAGACAATATGTGAAGAACAGGACACGTCAAGCTACATAATGTTATGTCATTCTGTGGCTTGTATTTGGCATGTGGCATATTTTGGTCAACTTCAACAGAGAACCGACGCACCTCTCTTGTGTTATGCCTATGACCAGATCTTCTTACAGTAGCTGTTATTTAACTCTGGTTGAATAGTAAATTAAAGGGATGGAGACAGTACAGCCAGTAGTACAATATTAGGGCTGTTGCCGCCTATGCTATTCTCTGTTAATTTATGAATTCCCAGCATCTAAATACAATGACCAAGTCTCAACATACAACCAAATCACTCTGGACACAGAAAATACCTCTGCACGTCTGTAATGGGATTTACGACGGGAAATGTCTCTATCTGTGGCCCACTGTCTCCTCTCTGCAAAGAGGAATTAATCATTCAGAATGCACAACGTGCCTCTATTAGTGCATATGAACTGACAGCATTCGAGAAATGAGAGGACCCCAGGCCAGCCCGCTCACCAAAGCCCCAGCCACATAGGTGACCAACTTACGGGACACACTGGAGGTTGCTGGCTGGATCGAGTTTCTGTCCAAATGGATGCATACACTTTTGTTTTAGTATTTGATTTATACAAGTGCGTTGGATGTGGTAAACCATAATGAGTTCTGTCACAGTGTACGTCAATGATTATCAGAAATTTGACAGTTCCCTCTAGGATTATTGACATCCTCATGAAAGATTAGTTAGATATTTTTGTGTCAGTTTAGTGCCAATAATGATCAAATGTTTTTTTTTTTTTCAATATCTCCGTCAGAAATAAAAATACCCCTACGAGGCGTAATTCAAGGGGGCACATTTGGCATAATGACAGCCATGTTCAAAAATATTTAGCAATGTCGAAGGATAAATGTTAATTACTTTCTTAGATCTTGCTAATTTTATCCTTTCTTAGCTACCTCACTTTTCACCCAGGCTGCTATTACATTCTCGCAAAACCTCTGTTGAGAACTGCATGGCAACGGCAGGATGCTTTGCGATAGATGAGGGAGGGTACCTTGGCCCACGTGTCCTCATCACCGCAGACTGAGCTTCTCTGATCATTTTCTATCCTCGGTTTCCGCATACCGCAGATTCGCTCCCCTACATCCATATATATATCGACATACACACATGCACATTCCTTTTGTAACCATGCAAGCGCGCAAACTCCCAATTTTACAAAACCATGTCCGATAAAAAATTAAATTGATTACATTGATAACTACCATTTGTTTAATTTTTTTCATCTTAATATTAATGCAAATAGAGGTCGGAGAAATAGGCTAGCTTTCTGGAAGATGTGAGACGATTAGACGTTTATTCGGTTCTTTCATTGTAATTAGCTACACCTTCCTTCATCATCGGCGCTTTTGGTGTTTGCCGCTCCCTATGTTAATCCAAGGGAATATGTGAAGATCATGCTGGCGGTGTGGTGCTTGGTCTTTGCTGCAGTGGCCGAGAGGCTTGCCGTGTCAGGTAAGATGATCGTACGGCGGCATAGGGCAGGGGGTTCCTATTTTCTCCTCAGCTGTATTCCACGTTTTGCACCAGCATTCACTTTTTATTCAGTAGTCGACAGTATCATTTTATCTGTATAGTTCAGTGCCAAGTTAGTGGTCCAGCCCTCTTCTCCCGTCGGCGGAGCTGATGCGGTGGATTTGCTGCATCAACACAATTTGACTGCAGTCGCTTGAATATGGGCGATTCTACAGAAATGGATCGAATGATCCCCACCCGATGAAAGTATTTTAAAAAGAATTCGATTTGAAAATGGTTGTCACATCTTGATAATGATATGATCTATTTAAGACTGTCTCATTGTGATCCCATGCACTTAGACATTTACAAAAGCATGGTTTATATGTAACTTTCTGTTTGGCAGTTGGGTGTCCCCAACGCTTACCTCTACATTTCAGTTGTTGAAGATTATAGTAAAACTATTTTTTGTCTATTTCTACTTTTCTCTACTGTTTTAATTATAAAAAAAGGAAATTGTGGCTAAATTAGAAAATTGGTGTCCCCAACATTCCTGTCACTACCCAAACACATTGAGGCTAGTTTGTGTCTGCACACAAGCCTGATGTTGGTAACATATCTACAATTTTAACCAGGAAGTAAGCCTGTAACATTTTTTCTACAGTTTGCATATTGAAGAGTAATGTTTAATTGTTCTGAAGAAAATCTTCCAAAATCTGGAAGTCAGTGTGTGGTTTTAACTGTCATTACTGAACATATAAGTGCTCCAAGGAAGTTAACACTTTTGTTTTAAAATAGCTACATATGTAGATTTTTACTGTGTAGCCTACATCAATCCAATATCGATTTGCAAGTCAGGGCATGCTAGCAATTTTTGTTTTGGGATTAGATGAGGTTAAATGTATCACTACCCGTAACAGACGTTGCCAAAAAAACGAATACCATTTCAGTTTAGTGACGCCATGCTGTACTCACTACCAAAACAGTTGCCTAACAACCTTTTCCCAAGGAACTCCCAAAAAAGAGGTTAAGATATGACTTGAATTATATTATGATTGATTATTTGTATGCATCAGATTATCAATCAGTCATTATGAAAGCAATATATTGCATTTTGTACAATTTCATATGGATTATTGTTTTATGTTGTTTATTATCTGCTTGAATTATTGCGAAAATTCATACAGTATAGCCTAACTTAGTGTTCAAACAAACCAATACTAATTTGACATGTTGAAATGCATTCTTAGTGATTACACATTTTCAACCTTGCTTTCGTAGGAACATATTTAGGGTCAAGAAAGGGATTACAGAAAATAAAACAAACCAGTCAAACGTTTGCACACACTTTCCAAACTGACAGACTGGTAGTGTAAATGTATATACAATTTTATTGCAATTTAGTATGTATGTGTGCCTTTGAAATGGTGTAACATGTAACATGAAGTGTATTAGAAACTAGATTTTTTTTTAAACTTTTCCTCAAACTTAAATTTTTACAATTGATGTGCAATCACCCATGTTTATTCAATGCTGCTTCACAGTGGTGTCTTCTTAAATAATGAGAACCGTCATGTCGGATCAATTTCGAAACTTTTTCAGCACAGAGCGTGGCCTCAAACAGCTTTGTGTGTTCCCTGCCTTGGCTTACAGGCGGGAGTAGACGCTTGGGCCGGGAAGCTAGTGTGCTGGGCTGGGTAATACCGGTGGAGCAGGGAGACGGCAGCCATACTGCACCCGAGGTCACCTATCCAAAGCGGCTTGAGCATCAGATCGAGACAGAGGAAGAAATCGCTCACGGCCGTTTGGACACCAAAGTGAAGAACAGCACAGATGTCCCGTTACCCTCGGTAAGTCTGGCAGCACGGAAAAGCCAGTTTCAGGTGACAAACATTTGTGTTGACAAGCAGTCATCTTGTTTCTAGAAAGAGAGGAAAAGCCCACCCCAATATTCATGAACTTTATGCAGTGGCCTAGTTTAGTTAGTGTTCCTAATTAATCCATTTATGAAAATGAATCATTGATGATTAATCCATTTATGATCTTTACTGTATTTAGCAGCTTATAGGATTCACCCCAGAATATTATTATTAGTTAGTATTAAAGATAATATGGGGTGTGACTGCCCCAGGGACGGAGAGGAAACCCCTTTGCAACAAAAACAGTGTAATGCTCCGTGTGGCTCCTGCCTACGGTAGCAGTGGGAGACGCATTGCCTGCACATAACTCACATTAACATTCTATAACCCATTCCTTATATATTCCTTTTGAATCCACGGTCAAATCCTCCCCTTTAAAGACCACAAGGAGCCACAGGGCGTGATAGATAGAATGGCATTACTTAAGGAGGGAGTTCACTGTGCACTCCATTAACTCCAGTAATTTTGAGTCTGAACAGTCGCTCTTCGTATTATTTTTACGGGCAATCATATGGGCCTGAACCTAAATGTGCTGTCCTTCTTTCACCCCTCTGCCCGATCCACCAGCTTACTCATGAGAGGCTTTTGGCAAACCCACCCTGAATGTGTGAACTCTTTGGGTCTTTTTTTAGCTGCCTCGTAATCAAGTGGATCACTTCCTGAAATATTCAGATAGCGCGTCTGATTATCCAGCAGGCCCTGACTTGTCCATTATTCAGCAATGTGTTGAAGTATGTCCCCATGAATTATTAAGCAGGCCTGTGTAGGAAGTGCCGGATGGGCCAAGACCCCTAAGCACACTTCTCATTCTGTCTCGCAAAGTGTCTTTCGTTCTCCCTCTCTCTTTCTCTCTATCTCTCTGAATGTGAAGGATTGTGCGAGGTTCTGCTGAGTGGTTTTGGGCACAGTCTTTGGGTTTGCGTTGATTTGAGTGGATCATCTCAACCCCATTGAAAAATAAATCCCCATTGAAAAATTAATGCTGTTGTCAGTGTCTTAACCCGCTGTATGATGCGCATAAAACATCTACGATTTCCATGACGGGCAGGAGTTAGAGCTACCTGGCTGGGCACTACGCTCATTGTAAGCTGCTGAATTTACAGTCTACTCTGTGTGTAACCGAGCCTTTGCAGTTAGTTTTGTTAAGTTGGTTACAATAACGATTGCCCTTTAGAGTGGGATTTGATAGATTTTGTGCTGTCATTAAAGCCACTGTCCCCTTAATGTTTCAATCAAGTATTCCTTTTGTTACACATTTTGTTACGTTGATATTGACAATAATAACATAAGGCATGTAACTACTATACATGCGAAATGGTAGTAGTCTATATGAATACCTTCTCACACAGCAGTGATCACAATAAACATTTTGTCTGTGAATTTTGTCAAGAAGCAAATACTTTTCTATCCCTTTCCCTTCCCGAAGGCTGAGTAGAAGTGGAGCCGTCGGCCCGGTCATTCATTAGAGTATTTGTCAGCGCTACCGTTATGCCCTTACGATTCATAGCTGCTTCTTCCCTTCAGACAGAATAACTGGACTCCGGGCTGGGATCCAACCACTAATGTTGGCTCTGTTTGTGCTGCTGGAGACTAGGCTGTTGCCGAGGGTGTAAATCTCTCCCAGAGCCACGCCCTGGCTCTCCCCGTTCCCATACATCTTCTCTGTCTGGCCGCTGTCCATAGAGGATATTGTGGCGACCAGAGGTTATGGGGATGAATCAGACCTCCATACCGATGCCATGCTGGAATGAAGTCCTCTGAACCAGATCAATGAAAACATAGTGATTCACCATGTTTCCCTGCCAAGCTGTTTTCAATGTGATCAATAGAAATGATTTTATGACATGTTTGTATTGTTAGAGTTTTCAAATGGGAATCTGGCGGGTGGCTACTACAGCGATATGCTGGGATAGCTAACGCTTCCTACTTTACAATTCCTTGACTTCTCTTTGTTGCTCTTGTTTAGCAGGTCTATTTGGCCCGCAGCAGTTTTCAGATAGAAGCCTTTGGACACACCTTCACCTTGGACCTGGAGCTTAACCAGTCAGTATATCACTGCCACACATCTTCTCCTGTTTTAGACCATGGTCATTAATCATCTGTCGTCTTCGTTTTCTCAGGATTTCTCTGCGTGCATATCGTTATCACTGCCTGAATTAGACTGCCTGAATTAGCAGACACACACTGCCAACCTGTGATTTAAAACCACCGTCTTATATCTTTAGGGGGGTGCCTTTCGTACATTGTCTGGAATGCACACACACACACACACAAACACAAACACACACAGTCTTATATCTTTAGGGGGATGCCTTTCGTACATTATCTGGAATGCACACACACACACACACACACACACACACACACACACACACACAAACACACACAGGCTCGCTCTCTCTGCCCTGCTCGCTATGTCTCTCCCTCTCTCTACGGTGGAGCCCAAGCATTTTTAACAGACATAGAAGTGGAGAGTGGCCTGAATTATTATGGCTTTATTATTCACGAGGGTCCCGAGCCGAAGCATTCGTCTAAGTGAGACAACACAGCAGACTTTCACACGGGCCACTGATACAAGCACGTTATGTACAGTCATCGTAGCCAGCCCACGCTTATTGTCAAGATACCAGCACACTGTGATATGTTATTCATAACGCTGGATCAAAATGTACAGAAATTATACGAGTCTATATCTGGACACCTTTAGTCATTGATAATAAGCCTGTCTTCTCTTTGCAGTCAGCTGCTGTCCTCAGACTATGTTGAGCGTCACTTTGACCGGGATGGGAAACCCTCACAGTCTGTGGTAAGGCCTCTACTACTTCTCCTGATGTAACTCCTACACTGGTGACGTGGAGTTACATTGTGTTTCGTCACCCAGCACATTCATGTTGTGTGTCCGTAAAAGAAACATGCTACCGCTTTGGGCCATCGAATTCTTTAAATGGCCTAATAGAAACCTGCGGGTTTATAGAGTCATAGCCCTTTGTCCGGTGGTATGTATACAGTGTATGACGCTGATCTTTCTGTGTGGAGTGGAAGGTAGAGCAGAAGTCACTGCATTCATCAAGAGAGTAGAGAGGATTACTTAGTCCTTTGATTGATCAAACCGTTCTACTAGTACCTGTCAGGCTATCTCTACTCGCGTCCGCACCCGCCTCCTCCCTCGTACGCACGCACACACACACACACACACACACACACTCCCCAATTTCTACTCCACCCACTCCCATTCCCACCTCTCACTCAGTCCTCCTGGCCAATCCCAAGCTTGTTCCCATGACAACGAGTCTGTTCGCTGGTGTCATTAAGTTCTTGATAGAACAGAATGATAGAAGGCCGAGAGGGTGGGAGGAAGACTGATAGGAAGGAGGAAGAGGAGGAGGGCGTTGAGAAAATGGTAGTAAAATACAACAAAGTGAAAAAGCAGCCTAGGCTATTTGTATATTTACACATGCATGCAAACATACACAGGGCTGTTTGTTGTGTCTACAAACCAATGCATCTGTGGTATGTTTGTGCTTGCTTTCAAAGAGTGTGTATGTGTGTGTGTGTGTGTGTGTTTACAAGCTTGTAAAAGTGTGTGTGTTTGTGTGTGTGTGTGTGTGTGTGTGTGTGTGTGTGTGTGTGTGTGTGTGTGTGTGTGTGTGTGTGTGTGTGTGCTGGAGCTGTGGTGGGTGGATACACCCGCAGGGCTAGGAGCATGGAGCGCTGTAGTAGGGCCAGATGCTTCCTCAGTCAGCTCAGACCCCACCTTTCTCTGCTTGTATCCATGTCTGTCCGGCACCATTAGATCTCTCCACCCTGTCTGCCCTGAGCTGTGCTGAATCAGCCGGCTACACCGTGTGGTATTCCAGTCCATTCAAAAGGAAGTACCCGGTCGGTGGGGCGGGGGTTGGGGGGGGGGGGGGGTTTGGGGGGACTTACACACGGCTCCCGTGGCTTTTCCGTAACAGCGAGCGCATTTGACATTGTGCTGTGAAGTGTTAACATTCAACTTCACGCCGCCGCTCGAAGGACGGCTCCTTTGTCTGGGCTGCCCGCGTTGCAGGAGAGGGAAGAAAGAGGCCGTTTCATGTCCTCCTCCGCTCCGCTCGGGCCTCCTTTGTTCAGCCGCCCGCCCGCCGCTCTTTCTCTCCCCCCCCCCGACGCGCACGTGGCGGTGGTGCTCCATGTTCCACGTCGCTGCCGGGGAAGGGGAGGGGGGGCTAAACATGCGTTGATTTATTTAGGAGCGCTCTCTCCATTGTCAGTCAAGTGGAGAGGAGGGAGGAGCAGGGCAGGGAAACAAGTAGGTCGCGTACGAGCCGAGGGAGGGTGGGAGGGAGGGAGGCAGGGAGAAAACAGAAGAGAGAGTTGACTAGAGAGTAGACTGGGGCGCACTTGTTTTTCCAAGGGTTGTAAACACACAGGGCCTATTCATCCAGGCCCCTCAAAGTGCCCCTCTTAAAGCAGCGCTGCGGAAACACGCTTCCTCACGGAAGGTTCCCGGGCTCCCCCTGTGTTGTGTGTGTGTGTCCACAGGGAGGGGAGCATTGCTACTACCAGGGGAGGCTGAGAGGTTTGCCCGAGTCGTGGGCAGCGCTCTCCACCTGCCACGGCCTCTGGTGAGTCCCCTCCCCCCATCCGGCACGCCGTGCCACTCCACACCACGACCCCCCCGGCGTCAGTCAAGCACGTTCCAAACAGCTCCCTGCTTAATCTGTTGATTACTACTGTTAACACCCACCTAATGTCTGCCGTTCGGCTTTGTTCCTCTCTTCGTTCTCGCCCTCCGCTGGCTTTCTGGTGCCGCCATTTCCCAGTGGCATGTTCTCCGATGGCTACTTCTCCTATGGGATCGAGCCCATTGTCAACGCAAGTAACCAGGTGAGACATCTGGGGGTTTGTGTGACAAAGTGGTCCTGGCAAGGAGGTCAGATTTCTCTTTCCACTCTGACCTGCTCTGTTAACAGGAATCAGATAAGATGTTATACAAGTGTCGTTCCATTTGGTTTGCATTTGTATTATGAGTAATTGCAGTAGCAGCTGATTACTGTCATCATGCCCATGTGGACCGGTACACAGGAGGATGGGTCTCACCTGATCCAAAGGATGCCAGACGTGAGGCTGTCCCCCGGGGACCGGGAGTGGGCTGACTCCATTGGTACCGGAGGTGGACCGGATAATGATGATATTGATGATGATAATGGAGCAGAGGAGAGGAAGGAGAGGTTGTCTGGGCCGCAGAGGCGCTCCAAGAGACAGGTGCGGCGGCCCACCGTCCAGACAGAGACCAAGTACATTGAGCTGATGGTGGTCAACGACTACGAAATGGTGAGTTATCCTTCTCTGCGAATGTTATGTGTGCGTGTGTGTGTGTGGGGAGGGGGTGGGGGGTTTGGTGTGTGCCTGTGCATGTTTGTTTGTGCGCGTGTTACTGTGTGAGAGAAGAGGCAGAGTGTGTGTTTTGTGAGATAAAGGGTTTTGTAGTGTACTTCAAATAATGTTAGGACTGTTTGAGAGAGAGAGAGAGAGAGAGAGAGAGAGAGAGGGATTGTACAGAAAAAAGACAGAAAGACAGACAAAGTGTTTTTGTGAGATCTAATCCCTGACTTCGCTGCGCCTCCAGTTTGTGCAGCTGCGTCGCTCCACCACTCAGACCAGGAACTTCGCCAAGGCAGTGGTCAACATGGCAGACGCGGTAAGAGACTCATTTCTGTCTCGCCTGCTGCTCACACTGCAGCTGTACCGAGAAAGCCCGGCCTGGCCTTCCTCCCTGCAGGCTCCACCTCGCAGACTGTTCCGGAACGGTCCTAGCTGGACCGCGCTGTCGCTGTGTGCCTTCGTTTGTTGAATGCGTCAAGAAGTTCATAGGGGTGTTCTCACAACAGCTGGCAAACTGGAAAGTTAGTTAGTCTTTTTTTTTGTTTGTTTTTGCAGATCTACAAGGAACAGCTGAACACGCGCATCGTGCTGGTCGCCATGGAGACGTGGTCCACGGCCAACATGGTGTCCGTGGTGTCCGACCCGCTGACGACGCTGCAGAACTTCATGAAGTACCGGAGGGAGAGCATACGGGAGCAGAGCGACGCCGTGCACCTCTTCTCGTAAGGCCCGCCTCTCGGCCAGCTCTCGGGTTGAGTTTCATGGCGCGGCCCCTTCATGCTGTGTTGTTTCTCTGTGAACCACCAGGGGGCGTACGTTCCAAAGCAGCCGCAGTGGGACGGCTTACACAGGGGGGATATGCTCCCCCACCAAAGGGGGAGGCATCAACGAGGTCAGCGGCATTATGTGCCTTTGTACATTGTGGTGTTCCTTTTGAATGTGCGTGTGTGCGTGTGTGTGTGTGTGTGTGTGTGTGTGTGTGTGTGTGTGTGTGAGTATGTGTGTGTGTGTGTGCGCGTGTGCGTGTGTGTGTGTGTGTGTGTTTGTGCGCATATGCTTGTGTGTGTGTGTGTGTGTCTAGCATCAGATTTGTGTTCATACGTGTATACCTGTGTTCCAGTACGGAAATGTTAGCCCTATGGCCATCACTCTGTGCCAGAGCCTGGGTCAGAACATCGGGATGAGATGGAACAACATACGCAACGCCGCAGGTAAGGAGCTGAAGTGAAGCATCCCACACAGGAGGACACACCGCACAGAGTATTTAGGTCGGGATGGGGGAAGGGAACGAGTAACCTACCAATGGGAGAGGGAGTGGCTCAATTAAAGAGGAAGTGAGAAAGGGATGGGCGACGCTAATGATTGATGGAAAGATTAGACTGGCACAGGAACGGCAGGGCGGAGATAACGAGAGGATTTATTACGGAAGGGGAATAGACAGCAGGGACAGTAGCTCCTCAGCCTGGCAGACCTCCACAGTGGGTCCGTCCATAATTAGAGTTCTCTATTAGGTGATTAGTCACCTGAGACCAGGGGGAAGGATTAGAGCAGCGCGCCCGTTCAACAATGGCCTGGATGATTCACGTTTAAAGAGGCTTTTATTGTGTCTATCAATGCCAGAATGAGTGCAGCTTTAGCGCACGCTGTTGCCCCTTTTCACATTTCACCCTCCTGTGTTTTGAAAAGGTATCATTATTTTCAAAACGCATCGTGTTAAATGAACATCGTACGCCAAGAGGTTTCACACCGACAGTTCCCGTGGCTTTTCTTCTCTTTCCTGACTCGACTGTGGCCTCTTTACACCTTCTGGGGCCCTGTACCCCTCATCACTTCTCTGCTCTCTCCCTCTCTGGTCTCTCTCCCTCTCTCTCCTACCCATAGGAGACTGCAAGTGTCCGGATGCTTGGCTGGGCTGCATCATGGAAGACACTGGGTACAGATCTACGCCCCTCCTCGCAGAATGAAACACGCGAGCACACACACACACACACACACACACACACACACACACACACGCAAATACACACACATACACACACACACACACACACACAGTCATTCACCCACGCATAAACGCAGTACTGTAGAGTTCAGTATTTCCCATCAGAACTAGGGCGCTCTGACCATCAACAAGATCATTTGTCCCTTTCATTTCCCTCCATTCAAAGTGCCTCACGTCCCAAGGAGTTGAAATGATTTGCCAGCACTTATGACCCGAGCCACGTAATTGCACCAATTAGTAAATCAACAAAGGAAACCGATTTATTTGAAGGCCCAAGCACAAAAGCGTCTAATCCCCATTGTCCGTTAATTATTAGGAGATGAATCCTTAGAAAAATTGTATATGACAGATTTGGGTGTTCTGCTGTCACAACACCAGATTAAGCACTGCTGATTTCCATTGTTCTTCCTTTCATGAGTTACGCAGATGGAAGAAGTCCTGTCAGAATGTAAAAACCCCCGCCAGACCCAGACACCCACTGTACATCCCTTTCGCTAGCAGGGAGAAAAGCACACTGGCTAATTAATTTATCTCACCATTTGTCCTGTCTGTGTTGGTCCTATTGTTTCTCTTTGGACTTCGGGTGTGTGTGTGCGTGTGTGTGTGTGTGTGTGTGTGTGTGCGTGCACGTTGAAATGTAAACGTCTGAGCACAGATACTACCTGCCCAGAAAGTTCTCTCGCTGCAGTGTTGATGAGTACATCCAGTTTCTGCTTCGGGGGGGTGGGAGCTGCCTATTCAACAAACCCAACAAGGTAAGAGGGAGTGGGGGGCAGGGTGGGGGTGGGGGGGGGGGGGGGGTAGGAGCATGTGCAGAGCGGTCTGTTCCAGTGTTGAGGGAAGTGATGGCTGAATTCCTCAGAGTCCCAGTATTAATAGCCTCATTAATTATCCCAATGTCCTAATTTCCCTCAGATCACGTATTTACTTTACAGCGCATACAAAATTCACTTCTCTTCTTTCTTCTCTCTCTCTCTCTCTCTCTCTCTCTCTCTCTCTCTCTCTCTCTCTCTCTCTC
>JAVQJS010057589.1:0-10191 GCA_036024795.1 Galaxias rostratus | reverse complement strand
AGGTCTCAGTGTACAGTGTGAAGGTCTATCGTGATGTCACAGTAGGTCTCTGTGTACAGTGAGGTCTATTGTGATGTCACAGTAGGTCTCTGTGTACAGTGTGATGGTCTATCGCGATGTCACAGTAGGTCTCTGTGTACAGTGTGAAGGTCTATCGTGATGTCACAGTAGGTCTCAGTGTACAGTGTGAAGGTCTATCGTGATGTCACAGTAGGTCTGGACCTACTGGGGGGTGAGTTCCTGGATTACGGGTCGGCTTTTGGTGCGGATGTTCTGCTCTGTAACTGACCCCAGGAACTTCCGGTTCTTAAGGATCTTACAGTCTGAAAAGAAACACAAATGTGGAGCTTACATGGGAACATTCAGACACACACAAAAGAAAACTCAATGGTCGGGCTAACTAACATATGTCAAATGGCCTGGAGAGTGAATGAGAAATAAAGGTGTCTATCTGACCCTCAGCTCTGGACTCTCCAGAAGTAGAGTTAAGATGGAGGCATCTAGCTGGCCCTCAGCTCTGAAGTTAGGATGGAGGCATCTAGCTGGGCCCGAGCTCTGAAGTTAGGATGGAGGCATCTAGCTGGCCCTGAGCTCTGGAGTAAAGATGGAGGCATCTAGCTGGCCCTGAGCTCTGAAGTTAGGATGGAGGAATCTAGCTGGCCCTCAGCTCTGAAGTTAGGATGGAGGCATCTAGCTGGCGCTGTGCTCTGAAGTTAAGATGGAAGCATCTAGCTGGGCCTGAACTCTGAAGTTAAGATGGAGGCATCTAGCTGGCCCTGAACTCTGAACTATCCAGGAGTAGAGTTAAGATGGAGGCGTGTGCTGGCCCTCAACTAAGTTTAGAAATAAAGCACTTATAACTATTCCATTAACACCAAATCTCTTTCCATTTTGACAGGGTTGCTAAACACTAAAATGTGTGGGAATTAAATATGTGCAATAACCTGTGTGCACAATTGGCTCTGATTCAACAACCAAGATGAACATCAATAATGGTCTTTGGGATTGGGCAACACCAGCTGCAATGTGAGCTCTTACAGATGGGACATCTGACGGACATGCAAACAGCTAATGAACCCATGACTGGAAACACTCACGCACACACACACACACACACGCACTCACACACACACACACACACACACACGCACACACCCACCTCGTCGGAGCTGCAGTTTGTACTTGCTTTCCAGTCCTTCTAACGACACCGCAATAAGGAATTGCTGGAACAGAGGATCTTTCTGGGAACAAAACAAAAGCCACACACACACGAACACACACCCACCCACACCCACACACACACACACACACACACACACACACACACACACAGTAAGTAAATAGTCTCTGTTTCTGTCTATGCACTGTGTGCAGCTGCTTCTGGGCTTTTCAGTAAAACACCTCCGTAGATACAACAATAGATCTGCTACTCAGATAAGGGACTGGAAATGTCCTACAATGTCATCATTAACCCAAAAGGCCCTGGATATGAAATCAGTCTCACACACGCCCCCACGTATAAAAACATCACACACACACACACACACACACACACACACACACACACGCACGCACACACGCACACACGCACACGCACCTGGCATTTGAGGAAGAACTCTGGGCTCACCACCACGTCGTAGGCTGTGCATGCCTGGGAGTCTGACAGACAGAAGAGCACAGAGATGAGCGAGGGAGAGAGACAGACAAAGAGAGAGAGAGAGAGAGAGAGAGACAGAGAGAGGAAGAGGGAGAGAGACATAGAGAGAGAGACAGAGAGAGACAGAGAGAGAGAGAGAGAGAGAGAGAGAGACATACACGAGGGATGTTCCAAATGACTCACTTCCTTCAAAAGGAAGTGTACATGTAAACCTGTGGTGCCTGGATCTATCTAGAAAAAATCAACTGGAAATTATCCACGGAATCGTTTTTGTTGATGTTGTTGTTGTTTTGTTTTCCGTCTGGGACTCAAACCCTCTGCGGAAAATCGAGCCAAAGTCGACTCCTATAAAAGTAGAAACACTTTGGAAATTGGAACCCAGGAACAATGTGACATGCTAGTGTGCTGGAGACCTAACTGTGTAAAGCGCTTTGAGGGTTATGAAAGGCGCCAATAACTAAATAAAATGAACTATTATTATTAGTAGTAGTATTTATTTAAAAAAAAAAAATCAGGATCAATGCTGTATTGCTAAACACAATTTCACGATACTGAAGTTAAATAATTTTTTCTTTACGCCCCTACAAACAAAATAATCTAACCTTTTTAAAAACTTTGTATTCTAAATTACGAGTGTTGTAAGTATACAGTAGGTGCTCATTATGTAGAAGATGGTAGTAAAGTAGGAAGCATTACTGTTGATCATCTCAGTGTGTGTGTATACAGTAGGTACTCATTGACTATGTAGTACAAGGTATTTAAGCAGACAGCCTTACTGTTGTCCATCTCAGTGTGCGGCTCGCCAAGGCTCATGGGAACTCTATAGGAGGCGGGGTCTTCAGAGTCCAGAAGCTCCACTAGCTCCTCCCTCGACAGCTCTGGAGGGGGCGGGACCGCGGTTGATTGACAGATGTTGACAAAGACCTTCTGATTTTCCGGCAGCGAAAAAGTCTTCAAACACAGACCTGTAAAACGTACGCACACGCGCACACACACAATTTGCATTTAGTCATTTCGTTTTTGTCATCAGTCACCAGTCATCAGCGTCGCAAAACAAGAGAAATAAGTGCGTGTCTGTGTGCGTGATAAATGATTGCAAAGTACGAGAGGTTAACCTGGCTGTGGTCGAATAACTTTAGAGTCTGGATTTTCAGCCTGAATCTTCCCCATCGTCTGACAAGAGAGAGAATAGAATTAAAAGGTGGAACCAGAACTGCGGAGCCCGCCAAGGACCCAAGGACCGGTCCGTGTAAACCGCCAGGTTCCCAGACATGTAAAACCCATGGGGGGGTAGGTCAGCTGAAGGACTTCCTCTCTAGATGACTACCAGACCAGACCATCCATTAAGCCGGGCCTCCACAGAGAACAGCTGCATATGGTTCCCCTTCCACTCTAGCCGCTGTCCGAACCCCCCGCTACACCCCCCCCCCTCCTCTGTCTCACTCTCACTCCGTTTGCGCTCCGTCGTGTGCAGTGTCCGTCATGTAAGGGGGCCGCTGTTCCGCGCCGGTGAGCACAGCGTCCCCGTAGCGACGGAACACTGGAGGCCACGCGTGATGCAACAATGCCACGGAATGTTCAGTCGCCGACGCTTCCGTCGCTCCACGGCACTCGGCTTTCGATAACAACTCTCTGACAGGAAGCCGCTTTGCAACAGCGACTTTCAAAAACATTCGTTAAGGATCGGTTGAAGGATATGGCCTAGAAGACGGTAGACTGTTCGATTTGACTGTGAAGTGTTACGGTGGACCGTACGCAGAGCACTTCATTACGAAACGAATGAACAAGAAACAGATGTTCCTGGATGGGATATTCGAACTAACAACAGTTGCGGTTTCCGCCAGATAGAGGAGTCTTTGTGCCAAAGCTTGCAGCTGCATAACCAAAACAATAACAGAGCGTGCGATTCGCATCAGGGACGTGCAGAGGGGAGTCTCTCTCTCCAACCCTCCCCTCCCCCCTCACCATGTGTATGTGTCACCCATTACCTTGCACCTTAACGGTGTGAAAAAAATATGTAAATTGACCCAACCACAAACAATTTTCTTATTCGCAAAATGTAAAACTCTGCACATTAACATATTTCTGAAGATGTGATGTTATTAACAAAAAACGGGATTCTGACATCGAACATATGATGCAGTGGAATTAACAGCAGTGGAACTTTTCAGAAGTTTTTGTATTGGGAAAAACCTTCCTAAACCAATTGAACTGGGTAATTTAGTTTGAAATGATTAGTGACGGCTTGGAAACAGATAAACAGATCTTCACCTCTAGTAGAAGCTGTTGGTATAACTCCTCCTCTCGTTGCTGCTCCAACTCCGAGGAAAGGAGGGAGGTGTCTGTCTCCATGGCTACAGCCAGAAGCTAAAAATCCCTTGACAAAAGATACACACAAACTAGAGTTGGCGTTATTGACTTCGGTCGAAAGTTAACATAATTTCTACTCTGATCTTGTAAATGCCATTCTCAAAACTATGGAGATTTTTTCATCTGTAAATCTTTAAAATAAGTTAGCAACTGAACATGTTAGCTATACAGCCAGGTTGGAAACTAGTTCCATATACACAACGTTCACTTCACCAGCTAGCTGTTCAGTTTTCAGCTTGTTGGCGCCACAAAAAAGCATGAGTGAGTTAGGTATATAGATAGCAAGTTACAATTTGCATTTGTTTTTAAACTGAATGTTATCAAAAAGTGTCGTTAGCTAACGACAACGTTAACCCAGTTTAACGCTTACATTTACCGATAGTTACATTTTGTATTTTATCTATTCAGCACAGATTTTTTTTTATAGTGACAGAAGAACTTGTCTTAATATACAGTGTATTATATTTTACCTCTTGCAAGCTCGTGTTGTTTCTGCTGACAGTTGTACAATGTACTTCCTGATTTCCCTCTGACGTCAGCAGAGTTAGACTCAATCGAACCAGAGCCGTTGAAAGCCGCTCTCTATATGGCTGTGTATCGAACATGCCGCCACACTGGCAACGCATACAAAATAAAATTAAAAAAGTACGCACCCCTGGAATGCCTTCTACTACTCATATGTTAACCAGTTTAGATACTCTGACTGGATGTAACCGAAATCTTCAGTAAAGTACGTCCTAACGACTTAAACTATGTACTTAGGAAGCATTGAAGCACCTTAGCACTTCAGAGAATCTGAAGTCACTTAGATACTTCCGGGACATTTCACCCTGTTATGAAGGGTCCCACAAAAGAAACACTTTTTCTCCATTGCCACCCATTATAACCAATTTAGTGTACCCAGGTAAGATGGCTGCAAAATTTCGATATTATTGTATGGTACGATCTCATTTCATATCGCCTTCTAATCTCCATGAACCCTTATAGGTATAATTGAGTATTTAACCATAGCCTCTGATAAAAACGATTCTTTAAGTACTGTGGACCTTAGAGGCCTTAAAAAAAAACATATTCAAATAGACAAAATAAAAAAATTAGGAAAACATCAATTTGACAACACATGCGCTAAAAATTACAAGATACAAAACCATTGTAGAGACGCAGCAAACACAGACAACATAACGCATTCGAGAAACTCGCTGCAATATATGCAACACAACGCAGAAACGCATTTCATATAGGCCTAAACTACTATGTTGTTGAAAATGCAAGAAATGTATCTTATAGTTGTTGTTTTTTTTTACATAATGTGCTGTCGTACCGTCCACAGTACTGTAACATCAAATCTGTATAACTTCACAGAACCCCATTCATGTTGTCCTGTCTCAAAGTACGTATCACGTTTGAATGCTACCATGTCGCAACTCAGGTAGGGCTAGCCTCTCAGCACAGCCTCCCTCATCGTGAGGCCATGATATATACAGTATGCTATGCTAAACCAAAGACGCCCAGATGTTGCTGGTATTTCTACGTCTATTGTCTTTGTTCCTGTTTTCCTCTTCCTCTCACAGCCTGCATGTGTGCAAAGTTCTCACAAACGAAGCGATCTTATCTGACACTTATTTGTGACACTAAGGCTGTGTCTGGAATGGCTCACTATTTACGTTTTAGGACACTATTAAGTGATCAGCCATTGTGTCTCTAGTGTCCAAATTGTAGTTACATTTGTGGAACATATTTGAGGGCACTCATGTTCTCCCCGTGTTAGCATGTGTTTCCTCCGCGTGCCCCAATGTCCTCCCACAGTCCAAAAATATGCAGTTTGGTAAAATGCAGTGAGTGCAGGTGTGAGTGCGTGTGACTTGCTGTATGTCCCTATGTGTTAGCGCTGCGATGGACTAGCGATCTGTTCAGGGTGTGCTCCACCTCTCGCATAATAGCGGCTGGGATAGGCTCCATCTTAGGTTTCCACTTTCTCAATCCATCCATCCATACATTATCTATACCGCTTAATCTATGCAGGGTCACGGGTGGGCTGGACCATATCCCAGCCGACATAGGGCGAGAGGCGGAGTACACCCTGGACAAGTAGCCTGTTTATCATCGGGCCAATACATTTAGAGGATTTAGAGTCACTAATTAACCTGCATGTGTTTGGACTGCAAGACTCTTGATTCAGGTGGGGATTGAACCCAGGACCTTCTTGCTACAGTGTTAACCACCGAGCTGCCCTTTTTCAATCCAATAAATACAAAAATAATTATTTGTTCAGGGATATGGTATCTTTACTTTAATTTCTGTTTTTATTAAATAACATTTCAGGGGTGTACAAAAGTATTACATAAATGTTACGAAAATTATATCTCCATTGAAAGAATATGCATATCGCACATAGCGCTTCACTTTTTCCACATTTTGTTGTGTTGCCACCTTATTACAAAATGTTCCAAAGTCATTTTTTCCCTCAAAATTGTAAACACCACAATGACAACAGAAAAACGATTTGGTTTTATTTGTCACATTTTTACTGATCAATTTCATATTTTTACAGCTACATGCAGCCGCATTCACAAGTGTCATTGTATTTCACTCAAAGACACATTTGAAGCTTATTACTTTATGGTTGTGTTCGCACCTCACATGTGTTCTGATGTCTGTCCCTGGGCCCTCTGTGTACCACAGACCTAACGACACCATGTAGTTTAGTGTGTACAGTACAATAAAAACACATTCAAGTCTGAACCTGACTCAGGAAGATGTGAGTATTCTAAGCGCACGATAGCGTAACACCTCACATTACAGCACATGTTAAACAGCTTATTGAAGGAGCCCTCGCTTTTCATTTTCACCGTAATCAGTGTTGAACACCATGATGCTTAAAAACATCTATAAATAAACCGATAACGATAAACGATCAAAAAATTCCTTGAGAAAAAATAACAATAGACAAGTTCCATTGATGTTGGAAATTAGCATGAGCGGCTGCACAGAGTGATGAAAGGGACAAGAGCACTCCATCAAAAATGATAGGACACCATCATGCTCTGGTCAACAGACACTGTACGGAGTTGCATCATTATCATCATCATCTTGATAATAACTATAATACATTTTCTTTAATTGTTCGCGCTTTTCTCGAGATTCAAAGCGCTTTGCACACATTGGTCGCCAATGAATAACACAGAACGAACAGCGAACGGACCGACAGCTATTAAACAAAAGACTCAGTCTGATTGACGCCATGGCAACCAATTTGCGCCGGACTTGCTCACACACACAGGACACACAGACCGACTCCAGGTTCATTGACAGTAACTGGTCGGAGCACTGGTAGGAGAATTGCGCATGTTTTTTTTTCACTGAAGCATAATCAAAAACAGGAAATAAGTCAGTATGAGTTTGAGAAGTTAGCTAGATATTTTTCAACGGACACTTGCCAGGTTAGTTTGAGTAGAGGTTCAAAATAAAATAACTTAATTAACCTTTACTGCTAAAACAATACAGTTGGTCTTTTGTGTATCATCATTTAGCAAGAAATCAACTAATTGATTGTGCCCGTTCTGACGCAAAGCAAAGTAGCGGGTAACAGATTGTCAGGAAATGCTTTTTGAAAGCTGATATTGAGATATATGTACTTTAAATATAGCTTTATATTGAAGTTAGACGTGTTGCATTTTCGGAAAAGATCCAAAGATGGATTTTTGCGACATATCCATCCTCCTCATTACGTCGTGTTCCTTAGCACCCCATTTAGCGGAAGGATACAATCGGAGTCACCTGTCAACGTTGCCATAGGATTGAATCTGGGGAGAGGAAGTAGAAGAAAAATAATGAGATATAGAAGGGTAATAAAGCTTTCATTACTTATACAGTACAACCACACACCGTCCACACTGACGCATTCGGCAGACGTTCATACTGCCAGTACATTAGATAAGATATGCTTACTAGATACGGCAGTTTCAGTTAAAATTGCGATGTGTACTTGCAGTCACCCCCTGCCGATGTTAGTTGTCTTAGCTGTGTACGGTTATAAACTGCCATGCTGTGGTCAAAACGGCTGGTGTTAGGCCAGAAACCAATCATATCATAATAGCGACGCTGATTGCAATGAACGTTAGTTTGTGCGCTGATGTTTGCCTACTAAACAAAATGTGCTCTATACACACAACCACACACACAAACAGAACATCACAATAAAAAAATACTATGACATGAAAGTGATCTATTTTACTGTCACTTACTTATCTCAGCACTCATCAATAGTTTCCTGAAAGAGAGTTCAGAGTTCAACTCTCCACATTTGAAATGAGAAAATAACAAACCCTTTGCAACATACAAACAAACTGAGTACATGTAAATAAACATATTGCATGATAATTATGAACAAATTATATGAATATATTGTTTGTATATTGTGTATTATTAATTCAAACATAAGAAACCGTACCTGTGTCTCGCCCACAGAGAGATGAAGAGAACATTGGCCGTTAAGGAAATCAGTAAAATGACCACCACAAACCATTGGCTTGACTCCCATGCGCTCTGTCTGCTCACTCCACGAAGAAAAATAAAGTGTTGTCAGACATCAACATCAATCATGTTACTTACAACAAGCCTCTATGGCTTTCTCTCTCTTTGCTTTCGTGTTTGTGTAAAGAGATCAAATTAACAGAACATTACACACTTGTAACCATAAGCTGGAACATTGGAATATAAAATTAGCCGCATTTAACTAATGTGACCAAAAAAAATCGAATCTGAGGGTAATTCCGAATTGAGCGCCACGGTCTGTTCTGTGGCGGTAGGCTTTTTTAAAAAACAAAAAAAACACGGACATAGTTTACCTTGGGTGGGGTACCTTTGTTCTGAAATGCGCGCTGGTTGTGGAGATGTTGTTTGTGTTGTTGACATTATTTGTTGTGTTGTTGAAAACGTTGTGTTGTTGATAACGTTTGACGTTGTCTCTGCTGTTGATGTCTCTATTTGTGTAGTTGACATTTTTGGCTGTGTTGTTGACAACTTTGAAGGTGTTGAGTCTGGTTTTGTAGCC
This sequence comes from Galaxias rostratus, assembly GCA_036024795.1. NCBI lineage: Eukaryota > Metazoa > Chordata > Actinopteri > Galaxiiformes > Galaxiidae > Galaxias > Galaxias rostratus. Next base: position 1,111 of record JAVQJS010057589.1, on the reverse strand, counting down.
AAGGGTAATTTTCATGTTTGAATTCTGCGTCATTTTTACAGTGGTACAATTGTAATTGCCCGCAACAGACGAGATGAGTCATTTTAATAAAAGATGCCTATTTAAAACATATGGTTACAAGTGGAAAAATATATGATACATACTTGTTTGTGTTGGAGTCACTGACTTTACGGAACATTGGTACCAGGTTTCTACAATAAGGTTGAAGAAAAACAAACTCAAACGTATCCAAAGTGGTAAAAGTTGCCCTATCAAACAAATAAATTTAAAAACTAATTTAGTCAAACTGATTCAAAATTCCAACACACACACACACACACACACACACACACACACACACACACTCACACTCACACTCACACTCACACACACTCACACACACTCACACACACACACACACACACACACACACACACACACACACACACACTTACCTTTCCTTGTAAAGCACGCATCTTGGTAGTGGTTAAAAAATACAGAAGGGAGAAATTATTGATGGTTTTACGGTAATCCGCAATCAGGTCAAATTGTTGCAATACTTATATATGGAGCGTGTAATGTCAAGCCTGATTAAAATATATTGTATTTGGAGACAGCGTGGCAGCATTTCCCAGACACAATAAACAAACATAATATGAACTGACATAGGTATGCAAACGAGATATACTACACATTAATTTAAGGTGTATTTACCATTCGGATCAACTGAAAAGTAATCAAAAACAGACATAATTAATACATTATTCATCTTAATAAATGGGTTTAACAAACAATATCAAAGAGAATTATATATAAATATGTCTGATTCACCTCTGCGGTCACCTGGTTCCGTCAATTCATCCACTGCCCTCAGAGCCAAACATCTGAATTCTGTTAGATTGACAAAGGCCATGTCTTCCATGCAGTCGCCATCGGAACTGCCGTTACACTTTTTTACAAATGTGCGGTTCACAGGCTGCAAAACACAAAGAGACCAGATTACTAGTGATCGGGATAATAGCTGTCTCCACACAAAAAAGAAGACCGAACATCTGAACCGAACCGTTGCCCACACTGCTAAAGGCACAATACATGGTGCAACGGAATTCCTTAAAGTAGAGAAAATTGAGCC
>JAVQJS010057554.1:0-10589 GCA_036024795.1 Galaxias rostratus | reverse complement strand
CTTTTATACCGAATATATATATATATATATATATATATATATATATATATATATATATAAGTGTGTATAGTTTAAGATTGTGATAAATTATCGGTTGTTTACTGTTATTGGATATAGTTTCCTATTTACAAACTAACAGCTTCTTGAGAGGCTTTATTTGTTAAAAACTGAACCGCCTTTAAAAGTGTCTTTGAAATTAAACAAGAATGTAATTTGCTGAACCATGAAGCCTCAAATAAAATATTACTTGATCATTTTATACATTGGTAATTGCAAATTCTGTTAAATCAATATTTGTATAACTAAGTTAAGATATTAGTTTGATGCGGTGTTACAACACATATCACTGCCATTGAAGCCAATGACAAATGATGGTATGGCGTGTCCCCATGTTCATCAGATCCCGGTAAGTTCCTCACGCTGTTTTTGCCCTGGAACTTGAAAGGTCAATATACCAACGATCAAGAGACCTCGGGGCCAACACACAACACATGTTTTCCTCGTCTTTACTACAAAAAACGTCATTTTTATGTTGACCACTTTTCTGTGAAGAATCAGAAAATGAATAGAGGCCTCACACAGCGAGGCAGCAAACAAAATGCATCTTACATGGTGAATCGGCAGTGCGTGATTATCTGAACGCTGACATTGATTCCAGTGGTGGCTCATCCTCTCGTGAAGACCCCATGCTCTTTGGGAGACCAAGACGAGTTGTTCCTACCCTAATCGTCTGTGACAGTTCGTTTAGAGACGCTCAGATGACCAGATAATGTACCACGCAAAAAGCAGAAGGGCCCACTTTGAGAAACAACCCCATAACATTGATATGAAAGTTGTCTATCTTTAATTGTTTGTGTCTCAGACGTCTAATAATATACTGATGCACTGAATATCTAGCTTGTGTTAATAGTCTCACTATGTCAGTTCATTGTTTAAAGGGGTCATATTCTAGGGTTGAACTATACTTTTTCAGTTACCTGATGTTTTTAAGTAACCTGGAAGTAACTTCTTACCCAGATCCCTGTAGCTTATTTGCACTCGAAAGAGGATCATGCACTTCTTTGTCTAGCTTTACATGAAATAGCTCTGATATTTTGAGTCTGGGTAATTAGGATTTATCAAGAATCAATACGTTCACCTCAAATGCATAGATGAAAGGAGATAGTCCTCCTTGGTTCAAATATATTTAAAAAGATGGCTTTTGTTTGAGGGCACACCAAGAAGAAAGAGGGCAAACTTGGCTGGAGGACGCTACTCTCACAGGCTCTCCCATTGCCGGCCTTCCTCGACGTGAGAACCCACTCAGCCTGCCTTTTACCCTTTCCCAATTAGATTATCTCTTCTACTAACATTTACGTTTCACATCTCTCCTCGAACCTTTGCGTTGGGCCGCTCAGAAGGATTTTCAAGACATTTTCCAGCTTCTGTCTCACTTTTTAAATGGCACAATCTTCATTACACACTGAGAGGAGCTTGACGTGAAACACCCAGTTATTGAAAAGCTGGATGGAAGTGGTGTGGACGGAAACCAATATACTGTTTTCGATCGCTATGTGTAATTGGTGGCCTATTGAGTTAGGATATGACCAATCTTACGTCATTAAAATTATAGCATTCATGATTTAAATCTTCCATGTTGTTTGGCGCATGTCTGTCCAGTGAATGACTAATGATTATCGACCATTTCCCCTCAGTCCCTTGCTGTTGTAAGGCTCTTGGATGAGGTCCATTGGTAACACACTTGGCGAGGTTAAGCAATACCTATACAAGAGACGGGGGACTTGCAGTCACACGTATTGGATCAAATGATCGCCTTCTCACAGAAAGATCTCTCAGATGGTCCCAGTGAGACTAATTATGGCAGCATGCAAAATGGAGACATTACTTTTATCTTTGTTTAACAAGGGGACTGTTTCTCCCTCTGCTTTTTTAAAGTGAAGTTGACCCTAACCGATTAAAGCAGAAAACAAGTAGTCTATCACATGCTCCCTAGAAATGAAAAGTTTTCTTGTTGACCTCTGTGTGTATCCATTTGGGGTGTTTATAGGAGCTAGCTTAAAAAACCCAAAATGATATTGCATTTTTTGTGAAACTAATTAAAATGTAGTTTAGGTTGCATTTTAATGTATTTTTGAGTATCAAATGTAAATAAAAATGTGTATGCTTATATTGGTTGATTTAAACCAGTTTTCTTCCATTAATACTTTTGAGGTGTAAATTAACTGAAATTTAATTTTTTCGTCTTCAATCTCAAAACATATTTCAAGATATTTGTATTCTCTAAAATGTGGCCGGACAAACAAGAGAGATGTATTATTCAAATGCTTGCCTTACCTGATCAAACTAACCATTTTAAAAGCATTGCCAATTTGTCATTCTTAGCTGTGTAAAGAAAACCAAATATATAGAATTATAAACTTGCAATTTTACGAGAGGACAAACGGCATTAGCTATAGTATCCACTGTATTTAGTCACATCTTGTTAAACAATGTGGTGTGGGGACAAAGGTCCATGTAGTGTGACCTGTTTCCAGGTGTCACGACCCGAGTGCCATCCAAACGTCTCCAGTCTTCTGCTAAATGGCAGACCCAGACGGCTGCTTGTGTGAGAGGACAAGTGGATTTGCCATGCACATCAGAGCGTGATACCCAAGCATGCTGGTTTGATCACATGCTACTCTCTCTCTCTCTCTCTCTCTCTCTCTCTCTCTCTCTCTCTCTCTCTCACACACACACACACACACATACACACACACACACACACACACACACACACTCACGGACACACAGGCATAGGCACATATAAAAAACACAAAAGCACAAAATAATTTGGTCACATTGACTACATTGACCACTTAAATAAAACAGTGCTAGCTACCTAGAGTTCAGCTTTTAAAAAGAATCCACTTTGTCAGGGAACCGCCTTTGCAAGATTCATCAATTGTTCTGTTTAATTTCTTAAACCTTTTGTGGCGTTCAAACTAGAACGAGTTGTTGCTGTTGAGCACACAATGTACATGTGGTAAACAACCAACATACTCTTCTTATATTTCATACAGGAATATAACTTACTCATGCTACAGAGAACTCTTGTAGAGCATCGACGCTTTGATTAGTTTTTCATGTAGAATATCACAACTGTATTGTTGGTCTGTTTTTTTTATAGCACTAACAGTCTCCAATGTTGTTCTGATAGAGATGGCAGGACTTAGTGGAGTAGAACTGCTGAGGAATTAGTGATGTGTTGGAGCACACATACGCATCCACAGCAATGCATAAAGTCAAAGCCCTTGTCTCAGGATACTTGGTAACAAGAAACCCCCTAGTGTGCCCATATCTGGGGCCATTGCCACCATCCTCCTACTCCAAAACACCTTACGAGCAGCCATGACTGGTTACACCATTTCAAATGTTCCACTCCCTGAACGCATTTCTGATAGGGCTTTGCCAATCTTCAAAGCCATAAAAAGAAGCAGTGGAATGAAATCTATAATGATACCTTGTTTATATTCAATGCAGATGAAGAACAGGCAGGGTGATAACCTTTACCACTTACATGTAAACAAATGAATGCATTTGAAGTGGGGGTGTCTATTTGATGTGCAATTTCATTTGACAGTCAAGTAGAAAAGAGGGCATTATTGGCCGGCTGAATGGCTTTTAAGCGGAAAGGACAGGTGAGCCCTGCCGGAGGGTGATAACAGCCTTGGGGATCGGGGCTGTTTATTTCTCCGGCGGTTAGTTTATAGAGAAGAAAGGAGTCCCATATTCGTCCATGATCCCAGTAGCGAGGCTTTTGCAGGCCTGCATCTCACACATGCGTCCAAACACACCAGCTATAACTAATGCCTAATGCACTCATCACTCTGCTACTTCATTGGGTCTCAAAGGACATTGTTGTTTTGCTCAGAATGGCCCTAGAGTATACCTGGTTTGTACTGAATAACCTTGGTAAAATTACAAATGTGATGGGTTACATCGATCTACTTTGTTTTAATTACGGCTCTTTGTTTTTGGTGTTAAAACCGTGGAGTGGTGTAAAACAAAAAGTCTCTTTTTTTTGCTCTAACACTATACGAACAATATAAATGATCCGGTCTAATATTTAGAATATTGGCATATCAATATACACGGAATTGATATTGATCATCTGTCACAGAATTTCATGTATACCTTTTTGCTCTGATTAGAGCCTAGGTTCTTGAGCAGCTTGAGCCCTTATCCAGCCCTTTGACCTCAATCAATATTTTTTTTTTTAGGTTTTAGCAGAACCAAAAGTATGAATGAGTATTTTTGTTTTTTAAAAGTTTGTTATATCTAATAAAAATGTGAATGGAGACTGTGCCAAAATACGGGAAAGAAGCATTGCTAAATTTCATATGAAAAGTAAATTGCGTGGTTCATATTTTTTCATGCTTTTACCCTTACTCACTCCTTTGCATGATTAATAAATAATAGAAGTATTTATTAAAAGACCATACTGTATGTCAAACCCAATGCAAGTAACAATAATTTACTAAACAAAAAAGTAGTTTTGCACTGTATGCTGTTTTCTACAAAACTAGAAAAGGGAACCACTATCAAAAATAGGCACCTGCATGTACTTAGAAGGCAACCGAATACGTCAAACCATTTGAACATTTCTGTCTCTGTCAGGGCAAGTGGTCTGTACATATGTAAATCCCAGAGGGACATTTCAATTCAGCTAAGTGAAATCATAGGATCAAAGATGTGCTCTATCTGTCTGTACTGTAAAAAGAGTGGGAGCCTTGTTTTGACCACTTTACCATGCTGTCTCTTTGATCTAACATGCACTCGTTTATCATTTATATTCAATAGCTTGTCCATATGTTGAATAACTGGACAGTCTTGGTGTTTTCCACGCATTTATCCATCATATGTCACATGTGAAGCCTGTGGCATATGAAGCTGCTTGTCTCTGATACACAGGATGCGTGTTCTAATGAACAGTGACGGCATGTCACCCACTCATCCCATAGATCAACACCCCCTGCCCGCCCCCTCCACCACTCCACCGCCAGCACGCCCCAACTGGATCAGCACCCACCTGCACCCACCCAGCTGGGCCTGCCTGTTGGCCCAACAACTCCCTCCCTCCCCCGCTCCTCACCCCTCATCTTGATGTGACGTGCCAAAAGATAGAAGGGCTTCACCTGCCCTCTCCCGCACTCTGTCAAAGCCAACTTGTCTTCCTGCAGACCCCCGCCCACCCCTGTCTCCTAGGGTGTGCATGTAACCGCATCATTCATAACCATTTGCACTGGTTCCACCCCCTGCAGAGTCCATAGAGGGCTGACCTCTGCCAGAATACTTCCATGGCTCTGATTGATCTCCAGTTGAGTTGTGGATGTTCGTGTGATCCAAACATCGTCCACCGCGTTGCAATGTTACTACAAAGCATTCAGTGTGTGTCTACTTTTTATACATTTATCGTTGATGGTGTGGTAGAAGCATGTAGCACAGTCTCTAGCATTTGGGCCTAGTTGTCTGTACAGTCTGTAAAGCTACAACAGTGAGCAAAGCTGTTCTTGTGAACCCTGAAGTTAGAGTAGGATCTGCTTGTTGTGTAATATTTGAATTTTTATGCATATGGCCTACATATGAACATGCATGAAATGTGTTTCTCGGGGCAACAAGTAAACAACACAAGCAACCCTTTCTAGAAGTTAAATTGGGGCTGCCTTTCAACAATTAAAAATAATGTTTTATTTACCTGATCTGCTGGGGTCAATGAGATGATAAATAAAACATGTTAAAGTCAAATGGAGGGATGACTGTTTCTGTTCTTGCTCCATGTTTTCAAACTCCGCTAGGTATCTATTGTGTTTGATTCTCAAAGTTAGATTATCTAAATCTTCAATAGCACAAAACAAAAATAACCAGACCTTTCCCCTGTCCCTCCAACAGCACATTTTATACGCTCTCCTTGGCTTCCTGATCAAATAATTCCCATAAGGAAGCAATAACACATTTGGATAATTCTGAGCAGATGTGAACATGCTTCAGCAAGTTAACAAGATTCTGCTGGAAGTGCGGACAGCGTCACACCAGGAGCCGTAGCTGGGCGGCTTGTGGGTGGGGAATCTCCTGAGCTTTTGCAACTGGCAGTTGAAGCTTTTTGGCCTGCCAGGGCCCAGCCACTGCTGTCACACCTGGCTGAACCACGACAACAGTGAGAAGCTGGGGTCTGTGTTCAGCCGCTCTAAATAAACATTGCTTGCTCCATCAAGGCTTTATTATTAAAACATTGGGGAGCACTACTATCATTTTATATACCGTTCCCAAATCAAGATATATCAGAAAACTAAAGACACTTGTTTTGCTTATTTTTCATATTTTGTTGGCTGCTGGTTTATGTTATGATGTGTGTGTGTGTTTATGTATGCGCATGTATCTCCAAGTAATGGAATAACCACAAAAACATTGTATTTTGTTATGTTTGGGGTATTTTGCTTTACAGCAAAGCCAATATTTTGGGAAAAGCTCAACTGTAGCTTGATTTAGAATTAATTCTAAATTTTTTCAACATCAAGAAAGGTTCTGTAGACGGTAGGTCTAATAGATTCCCGCATTTATTTTAGCCTTTGTTCATTAGTAAAGCTCATGTTTAAATAGGCATTGCATTCCATCAAAGGTATTTTTTCTTTGTGCACTTCTGTATGAATAGCCGAATATTGTGTGCCGTGATTACGGAAGAGATAGGATGCCTTGAAGAGAAACAGCAGCATTCACCTACCAGCAAAACGAAACTCGGGTAATTGCCATGTCACAAATAATGAAAGGCTATGTAGCAAAGTGTTTGAAGAGCAAACGCTGATCAAGATAAGATTGGAGACAATATCATAAAAGGGGAAGTGTTTGCTGTCTGCTGAAGTTGAAAAGGAAGTGACAGAGTAATAACGTATTAAATGCATATATTGAAAGAGGCCCTGTAAAGGCTTCTCGATTGATTCAGAGCAACTAGGCCTATATGTCAGCCATGCAAATGATCGCAAAGGAAATATTTTCTTTAGTATCAAATATCTTTCCCAAAGAGTTGTCTCGGCAGGGTTGAGACAACAAAAATGTCTGCCAAATTACAGCAAGTCTGATCTCTCTTGATTTCTCTGCGGTAGCCTAGACCGTAGTCATATGTGTTGATGGTTAAAAGCCTGAGCTACAAAGACGTCGTCGCCCACTAGTGGACGTGGACAGCCCTAACCGTGTTTGGAAGGACCTCGAATAGGCTCAATAATTTTAAACTTCTTGAATCTTCAACACCATCCCAGATAATCTGTATGATGTAATGCTGTCAAAATGATACATTAACTACACATATGCTTAGGATCAATAACAACAACCATTGACACTAAAGTAATTCAATCATAGTCGAATTGTTATTCCTTATTCAGAGTTGCCTATTTAAATATTATCTGCAGATTATTTTTTAAAGTTGGATCAAGGGCAGTTACACTCCTTTACTATCCTTTTCTTTATGCCTGTATGAAAACTGAAACACAACCGTTTCACGGCACATAGTTTGACGGTTAAAAAATCCAATTGTTAATCACAATTCGTTATTAATTTGTTAATACCTTTAAGTGCAATCACCTAAACACTATTGTCCGAAGAATACTCTCTGAAAGATTATGAGAGAAGCATAATTTTTTTAATTATTATTATTATTTTTACGGAACGCTCACTGAATTATATAAAAGGCATGACAAAGTTTATGTCAAGAAGGAACGTTTTTCTTTGCATTTCACGTGATTGATGCCTGACTTAATCCAATGCTTGGTGTGCCTTTCCAAGAGGGTATAAGGCGGTCTCTTTGTGTTCCTCTTGCCCATGTGAAACGAACTAAAGCGGGAAAGTGAGGGTCATTGCTGTTCGGCAGGGTACCAGGTCCTCCCCACCGGCGCATCTGCATGTGAAATCGCCATTTCACCCCTCCACACTCCTAATTGTTGCTAAAATTATTTGTGAAATTGCCTTCCACCAAGAGTGTTTTCCACGGCAATTGTCCCACAATTGTCTATGCACAACGGGCCCACAGAGTTGACTCACGCACCTCTGCGTAACGTATATTCACAACTTATATGCATTTTATTGCGTTTTCACACTTTAATGGCTGTATGTTACTTTATAACAATTACTGCTGAGCCATTTATTTTTTAAACGAACACCCATGATCAGGGACTACCTGTTGTCGTAAGGCTATGGGTTGGTAATTGTTGTAATTATCACACAAGCATGTCATGTAGGGCAAAACGATTTAGACGTTTATAAACGCAAATGTTTAATTAGATGGAAACAAAGCACATGTGTGGGCCTATATCTTTTAACTCATGGTCCGTCACAGGCCAACCAGAAACGAATCATATTCCAACCAGTGACGAATTAAAAGGCTATTTAAACCACACCAGTGAGTCTTGCTTGTGAATTAAACTTTCCATTTAAAACTCGGATAGGCCCAATCACAGGTTTTAGTTCTGCGGTTAAAAAGGGATTGTAATGTAGACCTATAAAATACATCACACACAAATTGATGAGGGACTTAAAAAGTAGCTATAACCTGATAAAAACGTCAATAGGTCTAGATATTCACATTGTTATGACGCTAATGTTGCCAGCGGGAAAATTCGGACATTATCAACAGGTGTCTGACCCTACTTTGATAAAATAACTGTTCTTCATCATTGTTTTTAAATTGTTCCTTAAAGTAGGCTATCATTAAGGTTTTATGATTGCGGTAGCTGACAATTCAAAGTTTATTCAGGCCAGAACGAGGTGGTTACAGTGCGTCCTGTTAGTTTAAACTGTTTTACAAAATGCACAGAAAAGTATACCAAATTATTTATTTTACTGAGGATTGGTGAATAGAAAAAAGCCATGGTATGAGACAAAATAAAAATTAATTTACTAATAACTTATTAAATACAGAAATATGTTATTTCATAGATTTGGACATCCAGATAGATGAATCAACATAAACTACAAGATGAATGATTGAATGAATGATTAAATGATAAAAAATAGGTCAATCATAAAAATACAAAAAAGGGTGAGGTTTTTAAAAAGAATTATAGTTGTTGATAGCATTACTGTTGAGTATTACAATATGTGTATTATATATGTACATTGCCTATATGACTTGCTTATGTGAAGACCTGCAATTAAAGTGTTATTTGCATCTTGCTCCTTTTTCTGATTGGTCGGCAAGTCCATGGTTATACCCACTCTCCACATCATGAATAAAAGAAAGGCCGATGAGCCTATCGGAGCGCTTGCCTGTCTCCTCCTACAGCTTGTGCCAAAGTTGGCCACTTAAACTACTTCCAACCAGCAAGCAGACGTTATCAAAAGTAGATACCCACTAAGTAGGCTTTTTCTGAAGCAAAGAATAAATACAATCTTTGCTACTCACTTCGATTGCAAGGCGCATCCTGTACCTTTGCACATTTCACACACACGCACCCCTATTTGAAGGGGTCCTCTTCTACCCTGGCAATTTATTGCACTGTGACGACCATCACCACTTTTTCCCCGTTGGACCGGTTTATTATCAAGTTGGGATTAGTAGCACATTTCTCTCTGTTGAAGACTTTCCGTTTTTATAGCCACACTATTTGTTCTTGTCTGGAATTTTGTTTGGGTTCGTCTTCGAATTTTCCTGTGTCAATTCACTGTTTGTTTAGTAGCTAGAATGGCTACTTTACCAGGAACGATGCCTCGGATGATGCGCCCAGCACCAGGCCAAAACTATCCCCGCACTGGATTCCCCCTCGAAGGTATGTCATGTATTTGCCTCACAAGTAAATTGTAGTGTATCCGTGTGTATAAATATATTTTTAAACCAATTTTATCAAACCGTCCAGAGTCCATGTGAATTACGATTGGCAATACTAATCGAAAGACAAACTTTGGTCCACCAAATAGGCTATTTCTTTCTGTAGATAGGACCGTAATTAGGTCAAACACTTCAGGCCTTAATTTTTGCAAGAATATCTGGGTTTGATGCTGACAAGAGGGTTGACATGCACATTTATTGTCAATCAAATAGCCTGCACGCTTACAGTCCTTCCGAATTGCATAACAACTTTAGCTGTTGCTGATCATTTGGTTGTTGGTTGCTCAATACATTGATTGGTACGCTTGGTTTAAACAGTGTGTGCGACGAAATATCTGTTTATATTTGCATGCATTTATGTAAGGAGTTCCTCTATCACAACCAGTATGTGCTCGAGGGGCATACACCTAAAATCACACAACCACGTAGCTTGCAGTTACTCAAGCTCCAGGATTTGTTGAAGTGTCTTCCTGCTGGAAAAGGAAATAATATACACAGCAAAGAGATGGCTCAAAGGATCACATCAATATTTGTACAACATGACTAGGAATAATCAAGGTGGAAAGTGCCACCCTCTTAGTGGCACTTGAATGTGAAATTAGATACTGAAGTATCCACAGCGCTTCTCCCCTGCCAAATAAACTGACCGTGAATGAGTTGCGATTGACTAGATCATTTACAAAATATGTAAGCCTTGTCAGATGTGCTAAATAAACTAATCAGAACTGCTTCAAATTAT
>JAVQJS010057551.1:0-20364 GCA_036024795.1 Galaxias rostratus | reverse complement strand
CACACACACACACACACACACACACACACACACGCACGCACACGCACACACACACACACACACACTCACCGGCACCCTATAACATACACACCACACACACAGACAACACATCTATCTTTAATGAAAAACATGCATACATTGCATAGCTTCTCACAAACACACACACACAGCCTCTCCCTCTGGCCTCTTTGACCAAACGTTTTTGCACTTGGTTTATTTTTAGCACTATGACAGCACTAACCAATGACAAAGCAGAAAGGTATTTTTATGATAATCTATGGGCAAAAGGGAATCAAGCAAAAAAACAAGGTTCTGAGAACATGAGTGTGGCCTCAGAGTTGGGGGTAGGGTAATAATCCCTGAAGAGACTTGTTCTGTGTAAGGAACAAAATGTTAGTTACAGTAGATTAAAAACCTCTGCTTGGTAATTGGAATAGAATGGAAAAAGGATAGTCTCCAGTAATGGCTGGACACCTTAAACAAGAACTCAAAAAGTTTCCAAAACGGTGCAATAGTTTCTTGCGTTTATTTTCAGTAGATTTAATATGGGACTGCTGTTTTCCTATCCACCAATTGTAAGCATTTCTTAAATTTTAAATAAACGTTAAGAGGGTTCTGTTAAGGATGACTTTTAGATCATTTCAGTGTGGTTCCTCTGGACTCCTTTGTCAGTTGAGTTGTGTATATTTATATTGGTGAAAGAGGCTTCAACCCTTGCTTACATGGGATTACTAACTGGGTTTTAAAAAAGCTTACTTCCCGGAAAGATGGCATGCAAAAACATAAATACGATTTTGCCGGTGAATAAGAAACCAGACAAAAATATCTATGTCCTTCACCATAATTTATCTCAAGCAACTTTCCTGGTCTCATCCCAACCCTTTAAATGTCCTAAAGTATGACAAGGAAATTCCAGGGAATGTGATTGAATAGGACAAACAAACAAACTTACCCCACTCTCATTTAAACTTAAAGCCCAGCGTGACTAGCTAGCAGTAGACTCTGAGAATGACTAATAGAGTTTCTCAGTCTAGAACACCTACAAGACAGGTTAGGGCAGAGAGAATGGAGATAGCAGTGATGCTTACCCTCCATCAGATGCTATTCTGATTTCATTTGCCAGATTAAAACATTCCCCATACTCCTACCACTGCCCTTACCAGTCACTACCAATTCAACTGGAGTCGCTCTGTGTGTCCTATGTGTGTGTGCAAGTCTGTCACAAGATGCTGGGTGAGCAAGTCTGGCGTGGTGTCACTCAGGCTGAGTGTGGTTGTGATAGCTGCTAGTCCACTTGCTGTTCTTTGTGTGTTCATAATTGACAATCAATTTGTGTAAAGCGCTTTGAGTCTTATATTATTAATAATAATATTTTATCTGTTTTATCTGCATCTTTTACAATGCCTCTTTACATGACCTCCACTGAAATTTTTGGTGTGCCTTTACTTGAGCACAAACATTCACTCTAATGAATGATAAAAAAGGGCAAAAGATTTGCACATTCATTCAAATTGTCTTTGGCATTGAATTTCTATCGGGCGAACAAGTTGCCACCTATGAGCAACAACATAAAATCAACCCAGACAACCCAGATACATGGGGCTAAAGACCGAACTTTGTGGCCTAATGGATTGGCACGGGTTTTATCTGTCCACAACTCCAAACCAAAACCAAACCCAAACGAACCCATTCAAAACACGCTTTAGCCTCTGTACAAGCCATGTGCAGAACACACAGTTAAACAAAATGCACAGTCTTTCTCTCTCTCTCTCTCTCTCTCTCTCTCTCTCTCTCTCTCTCTCTCTCTCTCTCTCTCTCTCTCTCTCTCGCTCTCTGACACACACACACACACACACACACACACACACACACAGTGCAGTGTGTTTGTTGTGAATGGAGGTTGTGCCTGGGGCAGAGCAGAGAGAGACGCTGGCTGTTATTGTAGGTAATTCTTCCCAGATGAGGTGGATGGTAAGTGACTGAGTAGGGTACAGTGACAACCAGCACTGAGGCCATCGTTAGAGAGGGTTTGCCCACAAACTCCAACCGAGACAAAAGCTATGTAGACTACATGAATTTGTCCAAGTGTGATTCTTCCTCTCACATGTTACATTTAGAGCACACATGCTTTGTATAAGTTCTATTTCTTTTTTGAACATTACAGATATCTTAAAGGTCACTTTTATAAATTTTACAGAAAGCATTTCTTAGAAACTCATAAATGTGTGTTCCAGTTCAGCAACATGATTTTGCCAGTAAGCAAAGTCTGCCAACACTGCTTTACTTATTTCAATGTAGAAGGTTACATCTTTAACTGTTTCCAATGAGCTTCCTGATGGAATATCTTACCTGAGCACAGTTCCCCCTTGTAGCGCAGACAGTTGAAGTCATCACACTCGCACAGCTTGCCCCAAACCTTGCCAAAGTCGCTGCTGTGGCACACGCACTGACCGCATACACAGTCCCCCCGGCCGCTGCAGACGGCCCCCTGGGGACCCCCAGACCCCCCATCTCCAGGGGCGGTGCAGCGGTCCTGCTCCGTTGGACTGTAGTCGCCCTCTGCGCACTCGCAGCGCGGGCCCAACCGACCCGGGTGGCACAGACAGATGCCGCACTCATAGGTGCCGTTCCCATGGTTACAGACAGGGCTGACGGGCTCAGCGCGGGCCGCACACTTGCACTCGCACTCAAAGATGACGGTGACAGAGAGGGAGTCTTTGAAGCCGACTGGTTTGATGACAAAGGTTTTGCGCTTTTCAGCAGGGCAGCCTCGGGCACGGGCCTCGACGCTGAAGGAGACCTGGATGCAAAGGTCGAGAAGGAAAAGGTATAAAGGTAAGACTAGGATAATAGTGAAATATTGGGATATGGAGTCTGTGATGTTTCAAAATAATAAATGAGGACTACTGGTACATAGATATTTTGGAGTGCCTACTATGGCCATAAACTACTTAGACAAACTGACATGTCTGACTGCGTTCCCCAGAAAAGATTACCTATGGTGGAAGACTGTCTGACTGACTGACTGACTGTCTGTTTGTCTGTGTGTGTGAGTTTTTTAATTAGCACCACTTGAGACAGTGGATCATGGATCATGGGACAGGCAGACGTGAGTAAGACCAAAAGGGCAGTGTAGAAAGGAAGGAAACAGCATGGTCCAGAGCCTAGACACACAAACACACACGCTCTCACACACACACACACACACACACACACACACACACACACACACACACACACACATACTCACTCACATCCAGAAAGCAGTCAGTCAGTGAGTAACAGACCATCCCATCCTCTCCACCCTTTTACTGAATGTTTAACACATCATGTAATGATGTAATAAAAGTTTTATTTGTCAGCTAGAACTACACAGTTATAACTACAACACACAGTGAATAACTCCATGTGCAAGGTCCAGGTAATTGCATAGTGATCCAAAAGTCTGCAAATGTCTAGAAGTGAGCACTACAACTGAAGCATTTGGAAAGATAACCATATAAGGAGAGTTTGGTGCAAATGAAGGGAAGGAAGCAGAAAAAAACAAATGTTGCTACCCTTGAAAGATAAGAATGCGAGAAATAGATGAGACAGATATTGAGGAGAGAAAAAGAGAGAACGGAAAAAGAAAGTACAAGATAATAGCGTAAGAACCTACAGTTAACGAAACAATAAAAAGACAAAAGAGCAAATACACATACTAATATCCTCCTCATTCTCTGCAATGACAAAACATACTGCATGACTATCCTTTTCAGAAAAGCATCACGGGAACAACCACTGTCAAACTCCAGCAAGGACAGAACATTTATTAAGGACAAAACTGGGAGGTTTCATCAAGAAACAAAGGAACAAAAGAGGGAAGTATAGATGAACAAAGATATGGGATAAATGTCTTTCTATGTATCCCTGCTAGTGACATTGGAGCTTTGACAGGTGGAAGGGACTGACCGTGTCTCCTATCTTGAGGCCAGAGCAGGACTTCAGGCCCGGTATGACCTCTCCGTTTAGACAAGTGGCGTTGAAAGAGAGCGAGAGCTCTTCGGGAACGCCCTGAAGCTCCAGCTCCACCTTGGAGCGGATTTTCTGTCCACCCAAACGCAAAAAAACACACATGACAGCTAGCACACTGGCACAACATGAATCCGATGTTTGTCTCCATAACTACATCTCTACTTTACTAAGATCACACATTGACACACCCAAACCTTGGCTGCTTTGTGGTTTCCTGAGCACAGCAAAAAGAGAAGTGAGACAGACTCATACATGCTGACCCTACCATGTCTCTTAACACTGTTTGTCCAATGGTGACTCTTAACATGTCATACAGTGCAATTCCCATACATACTGCTGTCCTTTAGAACAGAGGGAGAGTTTTTATGTCTGTGAGTTCAGTTCACCGCATAAGCCTTCTGTATGAGCTGGACGACGTTCCCCGAGTCATTAGACAGCGTCCCCACGGTGGTACCAGGAATCAGCTCGCTGTAGTTCTGTAGTTCATGAAGAGAAACAGTCAACGTCAACAAGTCAACCGTGTTGATCTTAATCTGACAGTGTGCCTAGGAGTCAATTTGTGTTTCTATGTGCTGTAAGCGTGTATCTGTTTGTGTCCGTTTTACTGGCTCTATGCCATTTAAGCAGCAGTGACAGAGACCTGGTAGAGAGGCACAACAGGGTAAGTAACAGCAAAGATGAGGTTGATGTTGTTCTCTGACATCTTCTCTGTGATCAGCGCTAGAGATGGGTAGTCCTGTAGGAGACAGGCGACTAGTTGAGATACAGGTGCAGATATAGACAGGATACAAAACACACACACACACACACACACACACACACACACACACACACACACACACACACACACAAAGACACTTAACGCTGCCTACCAAAGTGGTGGACATGCTGTACATGTTCTCCGAGTCCAAGTGACAGTGGCCATCATTGGGTTGCACGATGCCTGCCAGGCGCCCGTCCAGTGCCACGTGGGTCTTAGCATCGGAGGTGAAGATGAGGAGGTGGGAGGCACCAGGGCGCCAGCCAATCTTCTCCTGAGGTTCCCCAATCCCAAATGGGAGAAACAATACTATTTATAATAGTGACGAACTAAAATGCAGCTTTCCAACCTGGTTCCATCCAAGGGGACTGAACAGGGCTCCACTGCAGCTCCTTCTTTGGATCAGCACGCTGTATATAGGCAGTGTATATCCCATAATGCTGTGTTTGTGCCTGTATGTACGCGAGTGGTCACCTTGCAGACGGCAGCCTGTATGATGGCGTCAAAGCCCCCCTCCGGAGCGTCTCTGTTCCGTGACACAATCTGCTTCTTGACCTCCTCCGTGAAGCGGCCCACCTCCTCCGTCAGAGATAGGACATGCTTGTAGCCAAACTGGGCCAGGCAAGTGTTATTGATGCTGTCAATGAACACATCAAGATCCATCAATGCAAACGGTTGGCCACTCATACACTTATACAGCACTTTGGCTGAATTGATTTTTGCAAAAAGATGCATGGTCTTTTTAATGTGGTCTACACATATTTTTTAAGATTTTATTAATACAAAAAAATGCAAATTCAAATAAAAAGGACTTCAAAGTCTGCCATTTTAATCAGGTCCAAATATGTCCAATTGATCCTAAATCTCATCAAAACAAGAAGAGTTGAGCCTGTTGCGGGTAAGGTTTCCCTAAACCCCCTCTAGTCTGTCTTTCTAGACACTCTCTTCAGTCCCGGGCCTTATCTGCCTCGGATTCAGAATTGCTGAGTAAGCTCTGGCAAGCTCATCTAAGCCTTTGAAAACGGACTGACTCCACTACTGCTCTCCTTTGACACGACGGCACACACGTAAAGGTAGACTCAGCAATATGAGTTCACTGTCCTCTGTCATACAGACGTAAACAACAACCCCAACCTGCAAATTACCCCCTCTACGCAAACGAGCAAAGTGTGGTATAACTTTATTTTTTCAGTTTGTCAGTTTGTCTATACAGTTGCCTTGGGAGTAGAACTGTCTCTAAGCCTTGACAAAAACCCTACAAAAATTCCCCATATTGCTCGCTGGCATACAACAGGCAGCACAATATCATTTTCCTATCATAATTTTAAGTCTCTCAATATTATCTTTACCACCTTGCACAAACCCAAGAAATCAATCATTCTGAACAGACCCGTGCCTACTGACACCGGACCTGGCCCAGTCCATTACCTGTAACAGGGGTTCTGCACAGCCTCCTCGGGTGAGACATACATGTAAGGGGAGAGGGGCTTGTCCACAAAGGCTCCAAAGCCCATGCGCAGGTTGCTGGTGGTGCGGTTCATGGCCTCAGCCAGCGCCCGGCCCAGAGTGCGCAGGCGGAACAGGTCGTCATTCATGGAGAAGGACAGGTCCATGAGGTAGTACAGGTCCACAGGGTAGTCCTCCACCTGGCGCACCTTCACCGTGAAGCGCTTAGCATCGTCTGTGGTGTAAAGGCTCATGTTTTAATGCTGATACTCTGTTACAGCCAAGGTGGGTCTGAGTGTGGTGGGTCTGAGTGTGTTATTGTCTGTGTTATCCAAGAGATGCTAAACTATTTTACAATGACCTATGGTCTGGCTACTTCTAACAGTCCATTTGGTTTTTAAGTTGAGACTGAGATGTGTCTGATTGTGGGTTAGCCATGGCGCTGGGTGTTTCCAGCTTGCTGATCTCACCTGGTCGGAGGACAATGTGGAGCTTCTGAGGTTGGATCTGGGTGGCGTCCACAGTGGACCCAGCCGCCTTCTCACTGAGGGGCCGGTCCTCCTTCACCTGCAGTTTGCTAGTAGGGAACTCAAGGGCTGTGACGGCACACCCTGCAGCCACCAGGTTACGCTTCAGGTCACAGCGAGGCGAGCCGGTCGCCCCCTGCCCAAAATCCTAACGGAACATTATAGGAAGATGAACGTTTAAGAAATGTTTTACTCCCATTTCTTTTGACATTTTGCAGCTTGCATAACCTTGGAATTAGACTTTCTCCTATCACCTAATACGGTAAAAGTAGGCCTCATGGGTTAAACTTTCTCCAATAATTGATCCATAATAGTTTTTATAATTGTGTGGGGTGGAACAGGTTGAACTGAGTCAAAAACCACAATGTAAATGAGTGCTGTAGGAAAATCCTAATCCCCTCCCTTTCACCAGTTTACCTCCCTTTTAGTGTACGCTTGATTTGTTTGAACGCTGTTTTCAGATTTTTCATGACTGGTTTAACGAACATTCGCCTATAACTTTTTTTTTTGCATTTGTTGCATGCAATCTATGTTGAATTTATTAGGTGTGTCATAGATGGCTGGATAAAGACTCCCTGCATTCCTTAAACACTCCCTGATCCAAAAACACCGCCTCACTCACTCACGCATGTGTAACCACATTGAGCTGGTTGAGAGCAAAATAGATGAGCGCACCTCTTGGAAGCACCAGGCACAGCTGGGGTGAACAGTCAGACACTGATTACATGTGCTGGCCCCTCTGGACGTACAGATGTTAGAACCTAGAATTAAGGCTGCATTACTTACTTATTACAGTCAGACACAATAGAACCATGGT
This sequence comes from Galaxias rostratus, assembly GCA_036024795.1. Lineage (NCBI taxonomy): Eukaryota > Metazoa > Chordata > Actinopteri > Galaxiiformes > Galaxiidae > Galaxias > Galaxias rostratus. Next base: position 12,800 of record JAVQJS010057551.1, on the reverse strand, counting down.
GAACACACTTAGAACTTTAGTACACACAAATAATTGATTCATGGGAAACGTAAATCAATGTAGAAATAATAAACGGTTGATTGTCAGTTAAACTCAACATTGCTGGCCAAAGCATACAACCTTAATGCATTTTGTTTGGTGATGGAGTCTAGTGAAAGTTACCTTTTCTCAATTTTCCTCCTAATGGCAAGATTTTACAGGCTCATACTAACAAACCATCTGAAAAGTTAAGCTTATAATTCCTCTGATCATCAGGTGTTCAGGATCAAGGGAGAAATAAATGTATGTGAAGCATAACTACTGCCATGTGAGAGGTTGGTGAAATGCAAGCTTTTGGATGTAAGTTATTTTCCAGACCGGGCTGCCATGAACAATGAAAGGTTCCTCATAACTTAAAAATCTTTTGCTAACATAACATCTCTAAATTTCTCGGTTGGGGTCGTCTTCAAACGATTCTTATGTCAGTATATAAAAGCAATTTATCTACTAATTTGTCCAATTGTCAACCGAAGATTGACCAAACCGATTTCTTTAGATCCGTTGTTAATATCCTTTACTAATTGACAATAAGCTATTACTGAAACCTTTTGCATTAAGTTGTCGGTTATGTGTAATCTATTTACAAACATAGTAAAAAAAAAAGAAAGACTTTAACTGGAAAGTGCCAGTGACATACCAAAACTGCCACGTTAGGATAATGTATTAATATGACTCACCATAAACGTCCGTAACAAGAATTATAACTGAAAAACATAACCACTGAATCCTTTGCGTGGTAAACTTGCCCATCCTGGCACGTGTACGCCGTAGAGAGGCGCTGTCTTTTGGAAACAGCGCACCCTCCCTAGTACAGAAAATTAGGACAGCCCTCCCCTCCTTTCCACCCGGGTCTGTGCTGCAATTCAACTCCAAATAGAGTAAATTTTCAAGCTCTTCTCTGGTGGTTGGAACTCATTACTCCACCGTGCTAAACATGATTGGGCGATTCAAGCACATGGCCTAGGCATACCCACTAATCTCAAATTGTGACTAATGCATATTTATGTCAAATGTTGTTAGCTTACGCCTGATAATATTTTTGTATATATATATATTTGAATCAATTTACTATGTTTATTTTAGTGCCTAACTTGCAATACAACTGAATAATGTTATTGTTTGATCCTACTGATATTTAACATGGCTAATGTCTGCCTTACTTATACAATGCTATGATGAACATGCCTTACTTTGTTCAGAAAGTTATAAAGATGTACGAGTCTCCAATTAAAGCAACAGGAAAAATATGCCTCCTGCTTTGCACAGTGTGGTCAACGATGTCAGTTAATGTCAACCTGGTGAAAGCACGTGCTGTTGCTCAGAGGCATGTTCAGCAGATTATTTAAATGCAGAGGCAGACATTTTGAAAAATAATCAATAAAGGTGCTTTTCTGTATATTTTTATATATATTATATATATTTTCCTTAATAGAGAATGTGCAATGCATCCGGAAAGTATTCATACCCCTTCACTTTTTCCACATTGTATTATGTTACAGATGAATTACAAAATGAATGAAAAACAAACAACTCTCAACAGTCTGAACACAATACAGCATAATTAAAAGTTTCTTTTTAAAAGTTAGCACATTTATTAAACATTTTAAAATGAAAAATCACATGTCCATCAGTATGCACATAATTTGCTGTGACACTGAAAAATATCAGATGCTTCCTATCTCCACTGATCATACTTGAGGTGTTTCTACAACTGAATTGATTGGACATGATTTGGAAAGGGACACACTTGTTTGCATAAGGTCCAACAGTTGATGTCAGAGCACAAACCAAGTTTTGAAGTCCAAGGACTTGTCTGTAGAACCTAGACAGGACAGTATCGAGGCACAAATCTGGGGAGGGGTAAAAAAAACAAAAAAACATTTGCAAATGGAAGAAGTTTGGAACCACCAGAACTCTTCCTAGAGCTGGCGGCCCAGCCAAACTAAGCAATCGGGGGAGAAAGGCCTTGGTCAGGGAGGTGACCAAGAACATGATGGTCAGTCTGACAGAGCTCCAGTGTTCTTCTGCAGGGATGGGAGAATCTTCCAGAAGGACAACCATCTCTGCAGCACTCCACCAATCAGGACATTACGGCCGAGGGGCCAGAGGGAAGCCCTTCCTTAGTAGTGTAATATATTATTTATTAAAAGCCACATGACAGCCTGCATGGAGTTTGCCAAATTGCACCTAAAGGACTCTCAGACCATGAGAAACAAAATGATTTGGTCTGGTGTAATCAAGATTGAGATCTTTGGTCTGAATGCATCATGTCAGGGGGAAACCAGGCACTGCTCATCACCTGGCTAATACCACCCTTAGAGTGACGCGTAGGGGTGGCAGCATCATACACTGTTTTTTTTTTCAGCGGCAGGAACTTGGAGACTAGTCAGGTTCAAGGGAAAGATGGATGCTGTACAGAGAGATCCTGGATTAAAACCTGCTCTGGAGCCAAGGTTCACCTTCCAACAGGACAAAGAGCGTAACCACACAGCCAAGATAACAAACGAGCGGCTTTGGGAAAAGTCTGTGAATGTCCTTGAATAGCCCAGCAAGAGCCCAGACTTGACCCCGATGGACATCTTTGGAGAGATCTGAAAATGGCTGTGCACCAACGATCCCCATCCAGCCTGATGGAGCTTTAGACAATCTACAAGGAAAAACAGGAGAAATTGCATCAAAATCAGTGTGCCAAGCTTGTGGCATCATACTCAAGAAGATTTGAGGTTGTAGATGCTGCCAAAGGTGCTTCAACAAAGTTTTGAGTAAATGGTGCGAATACTTTTGTACATTTGTGCACATGTAGATCAATTTGACCTCATGCAATATTGTGTGTAGAATGTTGAGAATATTTCTTTATTCAATCCATTTTGGAATTCGACTCTCATCATAATAAAATGTGAAGTGGTATAAATACTTTCCGGATGCACTGTAAACAAGGGCTGGTGATCAAATCTCTATTTTGACCTTCAGTGGGCTACAATAGAATAGCATGCACTGGGTCTAGTCTATATTCCCCAGAGTGATCTGACAGACACCCGACGTAGATGTTCTTTATCCAGCTTAATGACGAATGGTGAAACTACAGAGGGGACAATATTTAAGTATGCACAGTAAGAGTGAGATAACACATAACAAATAACACCTGAAATATTTGAATGTCATGAGCACACAATAAACATGATCAAAATGAACAAATGATGTACCATTCTAACATTAGGTAGGGCAAAAGTGTGTTTGAAACATAACACTAAACAATAAGCTATAGCTCATATAGCAGCAAAAGATGAACAAATGTACGTATGATCGTAACAAAACAACTTCTGAGGGTTTTCTGGGGGTGTGGGTGTGTCTGTGCTGGCTTGGCTAATGGGGAACACCTAGGCTGCCATGGGTTATAAAAGATCTCACCTTTTATATATTTTCTATCTCTCCCTCACTCTCTTTTGTTTTGCCTGCATGCCTTGCTGGTAACCTGTGCACCCTGCAGCTCCCCCAAGGTCATATTCCACGTACCCATCACACTACGCACTGATAATACTGTGTTCGAGTATGTGGAGGAGGCTGGAAAGAGGTAAATAAAACCATCTGTTAAACTTCTAATTTGTGTGTGTCTTCATATTTGTTATAACCCTGAGAGCCAGGTCATAACACCCATAAATCTGAAAACATGTTTGCTGTTCTGAGCTGGGTCTGCTTCCTGCCAAAACACAATAAAGTCTCTAAGGAAATTTAACACTGGTCTGGTATCTCTAAGATGCCACATAAATAACAAACTTCTCAACAGGTGTTGTGGCCAAATGTGGGCATCCTGGTGGATGCTTCTTCATATAATGTGGTTCTAGTGTGAGGGGAGGGTACAAATGAAGCCCAGGTCACAAAAGTTAGCTCAGTCGGTAGAGCATGAGACTCTCAATCTCAGGGTTGTGGTATTATTTCACAAATGATTCTTTTGTGAGCTTTTGTGGCGTCTGTTTAGGTCCTTGCTCCCGAGTTCTCCTGAAGCTGTAGGAATTACTTCCCCCTTTTGGGTGACAAGGTTGACAGGTGGCAGGATGAACAGGAATTCTGAATTGGACAAAAGACGGACAAGAGACTTTGCATAGATGATGGCTACCACCTCAGCCACAAATGTGGGGAGGATTTCACAAACCTGGAAGACCCGTGTTCCGAAAGCATGTCATCTAATATGCAGCGTGCTATCCAACTATCCCGATTTCATGAGCATCCCATAAGTGACGAATGTGACAGAGTGAAGATTCAGGTGCAACTTTAGTTTACAGGGTATCTCTTGACAATATTTTTCCTGTTTGAGGAGGGAATTATTAAGTTGGTATTAAAGTCCAATTAAAGCAGCTTTGCTGGTCCAAGTATGGAGAAGAACCCATTCATGGAATTTATTAAACGTGAGGTTGAGCATTCAACATGTGACACACCTGAATATGTTGCTGGTTACATACAATTTTGGCACCAATGATCCACAGTCCAGCCAGCCCGAGTGACAAGACGATGTACATGGTGGATTTTATCATGAGAACAACGTATGACTGAGTGGCAGTGTGATGACGGTCTAGTAAATTATTTAGTTTTTTCACCTCACATTTTTTTTTGGATTCCCTAATGTGTTCTCCAATTAACAAAATCTTCTTTATCAACAAGCAGGTTAAGTTTTCTGAACACATGTTAACTAAGTTTTTCAAGGTACTTGAAGTTTTAAGCTTCACAAGACCCTTCTTCAAGCTTCTCCATGTGGGTCATAATGTCCTTGTTTTTAGAATCTCAGTCATTTATCTACTTTGTGAGAGCTCTGAGCAGGGATCTTCCTTGGATAATAACGGGTGCTACAAATCTAAGGGTGTCTAACTGGCCGTTCATCATAAAGAGGAAACTAAAAGTCTTGACAGTGAATGTCTTGTCATTATCAAACTCGGAAGGTAAAGGTGTCTTGTATGAGCTTGCCACAAGAAAAGAAAAAAAAATTGAAATCGGATATGCCTTGGGTCTGTTTGTGTTGTGAAGGATGTTAATGGATCAGCCTTTCTGGTTGAAACTGTTATACGTATATATTTACAGGAACTGCCACAACAGTCAGAAAAGGAGATAAGCTAATTGGCTAGCAAACAAGTGCTCTGCATTAACGTTAGCCATTTGGCTATAGCAGTTTCTCAGACATATTTATCTTTAGAAATAAAGATTTTGTGACAAAATGGCTGTCAGTTAAGTGATTTAAAGTGTCTCCTCAAAAATATTACTTATCATAGACATATATTGAAAATCACCTCAGATTTCACATTGAAGCAATCAACTACATGGAACCTTTAACTCCATGTACCCTCCTCTGCTTCTCTCAAGTAAATTACAATTTTGTGATAATGTTTCGTTAACAGGCCGAAAATATGACTAAAGAATACATGCTGTGTATCAAATTTCCTCTTGCAACAATTGTAATCTTAGGAAATGTTATTGAAATCATAATTTCAATCTAAACAAATGCCCAGACCTATTGTACTGTTAGTTCTACAAATTTCTACTTTTCAGTTATGAAAAAAAATTGTGAAAGAAAAATAAGTGACAAAAGATATTGGAAATTATAACCTTGCCCATTTTAGTAACTATGGTTAAAACATTGATTCACTCTGAGAATAGGATATGAGGTACATAGTTAAGGCTGAAATGTTTTATGACAATTAATGGGAAACATTTATTCAGTGATCTTTGTGTAGAAAACACAATTTATTTGTAACTTTAACATTTTGTACAATTATAGTTAGTATGTAAACGTTGATGTTGACAGTCTCAATGCAACAACTTTTGTAATATTGGCAAAACTACTATCACAATTCAAGGCTATTTCTTCTATTTGTCTTTCTGCACAATTCTTCATATGTTCCTCAAACCACAGGTTTTTAGCTTCCCACGACTTTCATCGTAGGCATTCAATTTTGTGTAACTTATTTGTCTTTCATTTTGTCTGCTATTCCTCTAATCTTTCCTTGCCTTTGCAAAAAACACTCCTGCCACATCATCCACTCCCACTTTCATATCCAGTGGCATTCGGTACACCTCCAGCCTGACCAGAGTAAACCCACAGGCCCTTAGGCTTGCACAGACCTGGGCCTCATCCAGAGGCACCACGGGGATCTTCGCCTTTGGGCCAGCCATGTAGTAGCTCTCCTCCAAAGCCCCAATGAGGAGTAGGTGGCCCCCGGCCCGAAGGAGGCCCCCGATGTGCTCCAGGGCCCGATTAAAAGCAGCCATGTCTGGGCTGACGCTCTCCAGGCAGAAACAAGAGACCAGGCAGTCAGCCCCCGCAGGGGGGACAGTACCAGGTGCTAGAGGCTGGGAAAGGTGCACATCGACAGGGAGGATATCTGAGACCACGGAGCGCAGGCGGGCAGCTTTCTCTGTCCAGGCCGAAGGGCTAGCAGGGAACAGCAACGGAGGTCAGCAAGCATCATATTTATGTATTTATTTATTTATGTAACATGCAATATTTAAGTAAGGGACAACAAATAAAAAAAACTCTTTTCAGTGGTAAAATAAAAGCAAAGCTCCTTTAAAATACAATCTAATTAAAATAAAATTACAACATGTTTTTGGAAAGTAATAATATAATAATACATTAAATTTATAAGGCACCTTTCAAGGCACTCAAGGTACACAAAGGGTCTTCCTGTATTGTGTTTATTGTATTTCTATGTACGTAGTGATTTCCAAGTGAACTAATATTGTTAAATAAAATATCTAAGTAAGTTTATGTCTCACTGTCTTCCCTCCAGCTTGCAGACATGTTGCAAGTAAGGCGTCCAATCCAAACCTCCAACGCCCTGCTCCTGGAGCCAGTTGCGCAGCTCCTGTCTGTTAACTTCCAAAAAGTCTGTGAGGATGAGGCGGCCAAACACCTCGCAGCCACTCAGCACCTGGTAAAGGGTGGGCCCCGAACCCACGTCCACCAGCAGATCACCACCGACATCACCTGTGGAAGAGGAAGGGAGCAACCAAGAGGAAGAGAAATACAGATAAAGAAAGGGAGTGCAACATAAAAAAGGTGAAGAGAAAACAGAAAAAGAATGAAGGTGGATAGCATAACATCACATGAGAAATGTTAGAGAAAGGGGAAACATCAGTGACCAGAAGACATCAAAGGGACATCAGTTTGTGGCCTGCTGAGAGATAGAAATAAATAAGGTTGATCTCTCTCACAAACACACATGATAATAGATGGACACACCGCCCTTACCTTCGGTAAAGGCTCGATGTAAGCAAGCCAGCTTCCAAGGTACAATGCTGTCTGTCCTCCCAAAGTCTGCCCTCGGGGCTGTGTAGTTATACTGGAGATAGGAAGCGGGATCAAACCCCTGGTAGCTCACTGCCATGGCTGCTATGCCATTCTCTGCTATGTTGTCTTTGTTTGCCTTCTCCATTGCCTGTCGGTTTTGTGCCAGAACCCTTCTCACGCTCTTTTTTGCTCTCTTCCTCTTGGATACACTCTCTTAGAAGTTGTCTCATGAATGTCCGTTGATTGTCCAGGTGCCAGAGTCACTATCCAACCAACTATTTATACTTTTTTTTTGTGATCGGAGTTTACATGTGTGTGTCTGTGAGCGTGCGTGTGTGTGTGTGTGTCTGTGTGTGGGTGGGTGTGTATGTGCGTGTGGGTGTGTGTGTGTGAGAGAGAGAGAAAGAGAGAGAGAGAGAAGTGGGAGGGATAGAGAGGAAGATTCAAAAGGTAATAATGTGCATCAGCTAATCGACAGTGTGTTGTTATCATTTGCATGCTGTGTCTGTTTGCCCATGGGTTTGTGTTCCTTAGCTCTAGCTCTGGGCTGATCTCAGAGTACGGCTCTCCCTCTAATCAATTGAGATAGGGATCCTCTTGTTTTTGGGAGTGTACCTGATTGCACTTATGGAGTCCACTTCCCCTAAGGGCACTGATGGCATCGCATCAAGGGGCTTTTCTCCATCAGGAAACCCACTAATGGACATCCATGTGCATTTCGAAGGCCCCTCCAGCCCATGTCTCTCAGGTCTCGACTATCTTCCTTATCAGAGGGGGCCTTCTGCACTCCGACAACAGGGAAGCTCAGTCACTGCCAATTATGGAGTGAACATTTCGTGTTGTCGAGTGAGTTCCAACTTGATGTTAACAGCAAAGGAAGAGTGTTCAGTAAGGATGAACTGAAGTGTCATGTATTTTGACACTGTAATTATCGTTGATGAGAACGAGAATGAATTGATTGAACATGCTATATAACATGCTATATAATAAACTGGATGCTTCTGAACAGGGCATATGGTGTGGCTAGGCCTCGGGTAGAGTGCTCTCTAAGTCCTTGTGAGGGCTGCAATAGCCTGTGCTGTGAAGTTGGATAGCTGCCTTTTTGAAGGAGGCAACCAAGAGATAAAGAGCTGGGTACGAAGCCTTTGCTCTTCGAGATGGAGGGGCGGTATGAGTCAGGTCACCAGGGGTCAGTCAGAGTTGGGAACGGTCTGTCCATGACAGATGTGGTGCCGTTGATGATTTGTATGTTTCCTGATGTTTCCAAAAACAAAATGACCTCTAATAGAGCCCTACTTGTAGGCCAACATTAACTATTAACCTTATATATGTCTATATATGTACACACTAGAATACTTTAATTAATATATTTTGAAATTATTTCGTTTTATTCTTGAAAACCTATAAAAAAAATTATAATCTTTATAATCACAGAAGTTGTTTGAATAAAAGGTATGCTTCAGATTGCACATTGTTGCTTTTAATGCTTAGTCGACTTGCCGGCATAATATTTTTTACATAAAGATTGCTACGTAAATTTGTGTCATTGTGGCCTTAGACTAAGACATTATGTTAACCAGGGCTGCATTGATAATTGCAAATAAACTACAGCCTTAGTTGAAAACTATCATTTTATTATCAAGTACATGTAATTACATATTTAAATATAGCTTGCATATAGTATGTGATATTAATGTAACTCACTGAGCCATCTATTGGAGGCTGGGACAAAAAAAAAAAAAAAAATTATCCAAGTTTACACAATGTAGAACCAATGCACAGGCATAACAGCTGTGATAAAGCAATGGCAAAAACTATAAATGGAAACATGTCACATTTCAACAATACTTGGAATTTTTCATTCATATCACACACTTAGAATTATGACTCTAAATCACCATTTTATATCGCTACACACACTCCTAGACTAATGCATCAGCTGCAATGGCACTTTGTGTTGCTCGACTTGTGGCAACTACACACACACACACACACACACACACACACACACACACACACACACACACACGCGCGCACACACACACACACATACACACACACACACACACACAGCAGAATGTTATCCTTCTACATAATTTCCCATTCACAGTAATGAGTGGTACACTGAATAAAACAAAAGATGCATCATGGTATTTGGCTTTTCAAGAACCTTAATCAATCGATCATCAAAGTGTCGTCTCGTCAGTATTGCGGTCTCCCTACAGTCCTACGTTCCTGTCTTTGTGGCCTATCTTCTATTTACACCCTTCTCCACTGACAGATTTCTTTAGAATCTATTCCTGCACATTTCTCTTCCCAACTTGTTTCCTCCCTTGCCCCTTTAGTTACCCTTTGTGTGTGTCCTGCCACAACACCCCTCCAATAGTCCAGGTCTTTTTGGTGATGCCTCCCATGGTGGTTGGGTCGGGGTTTATCCCTGCAATGACCCTAGGATCCACTGTGGATCTTTTTGGAACCAACTTGGGCTTATTGCTTTGTGGCTCCATCAGGTGCCTCTGTGGTGTGGGCTCCACAGCCCTACAGTTGAGAGCCCTTGCCAGGCAGCGCTGGAGCAGCATGCGTGCCTCCAGCTCCTTGGAGAATCTCTGGTTGTGAGAGAGGGTCGCTTCATTCACGGTCTGCCTGGAGACCGGGGAAACAGATCCAACTGAACTCGGACAATAAGGATTGCATGGAGAGCCATCTCTAGAGCCTTCCTGTTATAAAAATTATCTGGAGTAACTGAAGTTTATTCTGATAGTTTAATTGGCAGTTCGAGTGACATGATCCAATAGGAACACAGACATTTTTACATAAAGTAAGTAATCAGAAAGGCTCCGCTCTGGAGTAGCGTAGTGCAGCGGTAGTGCTGAACTCACCTGTCTGACAGCAGTGAGATGAGGCCGGGGCTCTGCCAGTGGGCACTGTAGCACTGCCCGTTCCGCCAGTCCTCTTCCTGGACACAGCAGTGCAGCTCTGTGGCCCTCTCACCAGCCACTCGCTCCAGGAGCATGGTGAAGGCCCCTTCACTGACTTGTCGGTCACCCTGTGTCCTTTGTTTTAGCGGCTCAGTGCACAAATTGTTTTTTACCCTACCTGACACAGCTTGTGCTGTTTCTCGGGTTTTACAGGTGAGGAGGTGAGCTAGGGACTGTGGGTGGTGGCTATGAGCCCAAAGTGGTGACTTATATGGTCCCAGACCACAGCTATTTTGGACGGGCTCAGCAGATGCTGATATTGGACACCAATCAAGGAACTGGCACTCAGAGTAAAAGATAATGAAAGAGGGATGATGGTAAAGCTTTTAAACACATGCGCACATGTGCGTGCGCACGCGCGCACACACACACATACACACACACACACACACACATACACACACACACACACAAGATAGCAAGAGAGACTGGCAGGGATAAACCAAATTAAATAAGACTCAAGTTCCCCACTCAAAACTCCCTCACATGGAAAATGTTCGCAAACACTTATCGGACTCTGGAACATGGGCATGCATACACATAAACATGCAGACTGAACATTGCAACCTAGAGAACAGTACAATAAGTTTAAGTTAGTCCTTAAAGAAAAATACTTCTCTTTTTTTTCTCTAAACAGTTAGAAATCAAGTCTTTCATTTGATAAAGGGCTATAATTGTCAGGAATATAAAGCTGCTATTGAAAGGAAAAAAGCTTTCTTATTACTTACAGTAACTATACTGCAGTATAAGACATTTCAATACTTTATTGTTTACATCCTGGATATAATCCTTATTTAGAGGCTCCTAGTTGTCAACATAACATAATAAAATATGGGCAAGCAATATCTCCCATACACCCATGGACGAACAGACAGAACCAACTTCTGTTACAAATTACTCAGTTAAGAGACTCTTTACCCTCAGGAAAGATACAAAAAGAAGATACATGGATTAAAAATTACATGAAGACTAGAGGCCTGTACCACCAAGCAAGTTTAATATGCCCGGGTCATCTTTTCGTTTTCTGACTTCTCTGACCCTTCACAACCGCACTCACACATTGGTGGTAACACAACTATGGTTATCAACTTCCAGGTTTACCCAACCTAACTGTGAGCGTGTTCACGTAAAAGAGGTAGGGCTTGCACCATTTGAGCAATCACAAACATATCAAGCAGAGGAGCCAAACATTTTATAGACCAAATATGAGGAATTTAAGAAAACAACACAGACTAAAAACAACACAGTTGCTGTTGCCACAGGCAGGAAGGAATGTAGACAAACTGTAAATATACAGGCATATTGATATCACTGCCCCATCATGAAGGCAATAGTAGATCTAACAACAATTGTGTATCCTATGAGTATCCCTTTAAATTAATGTGTTGCATTATTAAATACATAGTGCCTAGGAAGGCTCTGCTAGGAGCATACAGACACAGCCTGACATCTAGTGGAGATCTAGTGCAACAGGCTTTTCTATGTTGTAATTTGATCTGTTATTTAAAAAATCTCCTTTCTCCTACCTCATTGTCACCCCTCAATTGCTCACTCACTTGCTTATACAAGATCATAGCATGCTGTCTGTGATCCTTTTTAGCAACCCAGGCAATGCCAACAAATCTTGCAATCAATTTTATTAGCAATAGACTCATGTATTAGTCATATGATCAAGAAAAGGAAAGAATGTACATGATTTAAGAAAATTAACATTCTCTTATAGATCCATGCACTAAGGATCCTATTAAACTATGCTCAGAACATGCAATACATAACATATTTGTTCACTAACGTTGCGAAAAAACATTTCAGAACAAAGCAGGCAAAATTCGTCCGATAGACCTAAAAATGGTCAGTTGTCTAATCTAGTGCTGGTGTTATCTTAAAAGGCCTGGTGAGTCCTGGTCCGGTCTGGCCTGGCCTGGCCTGACCTGGCTTGTGTATAGCGATGCAGGACACGATTTTAAAGGCCTTGACATACAACTTGACTTACTCATAGCTTTTCGTTCTCATTGATTCCCAGCTGCCTGCTTAAAATCTATACTGTAGCAAACCTACTGTTCTGTCCATTGTTCATCTACTTCCAACACACACACACACACACACACACACACACACACACACACACACACACACACAACAAACACAAACATTCATGATGGGTTTGTTGGTTATGGCTTAACATGGACAGTTGGAATGTCGTTTTTTTATTGTTTGACGTTTAACAAAACTTTACAAATGGAATGTTATCCAACCAAGTGGCCGGGAATGTTACCTAACCATTCCGGTTATTTGAAAAAAGGTTAAGCCCTTAGCTTACATTCATTTAGACAAAGTCATTCGTGGTGTTTGTTTTGGTGTGGCCTGAACTCACGGTGAAGTGTCACTCCCCAGCTCTTTGTCTTCACGGACGGGGAGGTGGGGAACACCAAAGAGGTTCTGGATCTGGTGAGGAGCAACGCAGGCTCTCACAGGTAAGGGCAATCAGACATGCATGCCAACCCCTA
>JAVQJS010057520.1:0-16293 GCA_036024795.1 Galaxias rostratus | reverse complement strand
CCCCCCCCCCCCCCCCCCCCCCCCCCCCCCCCCCCCCCCCCCCCCCCCCCCCCCCCCCCCCCCCCCCCCCCCCCCCCCCCCCCCCCCCCCCCGCCCCCCAAGGAGTGCGCTCACGCGTGACCCCTCTATATACCCCCCTCAACCCGCCCCCTCCCCCTCTCTGTCGGCCTTGGCCGGGGCTTCCAGAGCCAGACGAGCTGAAAGGTCACCCCCCCCACCGCCTCCGCTGCCCGCCCAGCCCCCCCCCCCCCCCCTCAGCCGTGACGGCCAGATGACACATTGTGACACGGTGCCGGAGTGCCGGAAGGTTCCCGGCCCCCCCGACGCCGTGTCCAGAGACCAGTCACAGCCATGCTGTTGTCTTTCTCCTCTCCTCTCCTCTCTGGGGTTCTGTCTGTAGAAATGTTCTAGGAATAAATCATTATCAAGACTTTTCATGCGTGGCCATGGAATTGCACGTGCATGTTGACATTAGACACGTACGTTTGCTTTTCTTAGTTTCTCAAATTGTATTGTGATATCCCCGATGTTTTTGTTGATTTGAATACACAATTGAGGTAAAAAAACAGCAAGAAAAAAAGCAGACATCGCTTCTTCCCAGCGGGAGAATGCTAAGCATGTTCATAGATGAATTAGTTTCTGATTCTTCTTACCGGGTTCCATCTGACAAAACATCTGCCTTCCAGAACGGTCCATATTGGAAATAACGGTGCAGTGAAATGAAAGAGGCCGGCCATACCAGGGTGGAAATCAACAGGGTGTTTCATTGTCTTGGTCTCGCGTGGTTTTATTTGGAAATGTGGGTCGGGTAAAAAACGGTAGAGTTTTGATAACATCGGCGACCCGAGGGGACCAGCCGGCGGAGCGCGACCCCTTTCCTGATGGCCGGCATTTTAAACAGGCCTCATCAAAGCAATACAAAATAAGAAAAAAGTTGTTGACCAGAAATTAGCTTGGCCCAGGTTCTGGAACATTCCTAGACCCTGAGGGATGTGTCTTGCGTTTAATAAGAAAAACACTTGAATGAGAGTTGTCTCAGTCAATTCAGTCTGACGTGGCATACGAGTTGAGCTTGAGAGAAATAGTTTTTGATTCGCGTTACGACTCGCGATGAGCGCCATGTGCGTCTTGCACCGCGGCCATTTCCACAGAGCCTCCATCTTGATACTTGAGGTCATGTGTTCTTCTGTTTTAGAATCGAGCCGTTTCATCTATCTATCCTCCTCGTCTCTCTATATCTGCTCATACAGAAGCTGTTGGTATTAGATTAGGAGTCTCAGGAATAGAACCGATGGACTGATTGGAGGATGGCAGCGCTGAGCCCGTGATGCGTGCACAGCCCGTTGGTCTGTCTCATTGGTATTCACCGATCGCGCCCGGGTCCGAGGATGTTAAGGAACTGACAGCCCAGATCCGATCACGTCAGCCCAGCGGCCCGGTCAGATAAACGCCGCCATGTCAAAAAAAAAATGTCAGACCCCACCTTTCACAGCACCCTTGTACATTTTTAATTGACATTTACCGCTGACATTTCAAATCTGCTCTCGCCCCCTCATATTGTTAGGCCAGCGTTGCCGTCTGAGAGGCAAAAGCAGCCCCTGCTGTGTGTGTGTGTGTGTGTGTGTGTGGTTACATGTGGGAAGAGAGATTTGAAGGCAATGAATTTAGGGTCACTGCATTGTTTGCAGTCACAGCGATGTCAGGCCATAAGAGGTGGTGGTGGAGGGGGGGGATGATGGGGTGACATCATCCACCCCTTCTCCTCTCATTAGCGGTATCATTTCATGCGACGACGGCTCCTGGAGGGCCGAGGGCCCGACTGCTTGTGTCCACTGCTCCCTCCGCCACTTCCTCAAAGACACGTTTCCCTGCTGCGGTTCCTACCGCCTTGGTTTTCCCTCCAACCTGACCTTGGAATGCCACTGTGACGCTTGTAATTACTTCATTGGCCCTGATTGACATCAACAGTGATTTGCTTTTTTTTTTTTTCTCCCGTGAACTCTCTCTTTGCTTTAACCGAACTCCATAGCACCCATAGCTCGTGTTAATTGTTCTTTGTTTGCCCTCAAGCCTTACCGAGTGAGCAATGGCGACATTTTTCCTTCGAGAGAAGGAGAGAGAAAGAGAGAGAGGAGTGGGGGAGGTTGGGAGAGATGAGAAAAAACACACACTCTGAGACATTACTAATTTTCCCTCCAAAGCCCTCACCAGCTACATTTATCATTCAAACAATAGTCTTGGCAACACACTAACCTCATAATAAACCCCTCTTGAGCGGAGTGAGGGGTAATGACGCTTCCCCGTCGAGGTACCCGCTCGGGGAAAAAAAGAGAAAGAAGAAGAAAAAAGAAGAAGAAGAAGAGAAAAACGGTCCCCTGTCTGGTAAAACAGCGTGTTCAGGCCCAGTGCCTGGATGAGATGGCGGAGCGGCAGGCATTGGTGTGTCTCCGGTGCCCATCAATCTTAAGCTAGTGGCGCTGCCGAGCCAGCCAGCCCGCCACCCTGACGGATGTTCAACATAATTGAGTTATCCATCTCGCGCAAACTATCAGAGTTGCATAAAAATTATTCACCTGCCGGTGAATATTAAACACATAATGAGCGTCCTGTGTGTTTTAGGAGAATTGGGTTGGGTTGTAAGCGGCTCGTGGTGAAATATGGTCTCTGGCGGTGGCGCCCAGCTGACCCTTCATAATGACGGCTGCACTTAAATCAATTTTCCGTTGGCAGAGGTGCCCTCATAACTCTCGCCACGACAACCCATGTAATGCCCTTGTATTTGTCTTACCGCGTTAAGCTCGCGGGCCTTCCATGGCTTCTAGCGAGACGGGGATCTACCCTAGACGGCTATCATCACCATACGATAGGAGGATGTCGCGACAGCGACTTGAGCTTTATTTGTCTGCGTTGTGTCCTTTTGGCGTCAATCATCGCATCGTTGGTGGTCGAGTTAGGACATCCTCTATCTGATGATTTTGGTTGGCTGTGATGCTGTGGGTAGTCCTCTATCGAGATCATTTTGAATGGATGACATCATTCAGTGCGGTCTAGTTAGTATCACAGACAGATCAACTTCGGTTAGATTTGAATACTATACCGTGTGTTTGCTCCCATGTGATTGGCAGCTTGAGGGGTACGTGTTTGACACATTTCCTCATAGTTGAACCAGAGGTTGTATTTGGGTAGATTCTCAACATCTGCAGGATGTTTGTAAGGCAATATCGCAAATCGTTTTGAGTTGTTTGTGTTTTAAAAGAAAAAATATTCGTACTTGTACTTATGTTCTAAAAGATGATATTTTTGCTGCTCTTGCTCTTTTAATTAGATTCCGTTCGCATTCCCCCACCTCCAACTCGCAGCCTCAGACGATGGACGGCCTTTGTGGAAAGGAGCGTGGTTGCTAGTTCGCCCCCGCCCAAAGTTAATCAGCTGTGAGATTCGTAAACTGCAAATGTGTCAGAGTTGAAAATGTTAGCTCTCCTAATGGAGGCTTGAAAAGGTTATATCTGATAAAAAGCTGTCAGACGTCTACGGAGAAATGATTTATGGCAATATAATGGGACAATATGGCTCATTTCGTCTCCTTATGAAATGGGGGTTACGACTTTCGGGTTTACTGTATACATCATCTGACTTGACCGCATGGAATTTTTTTATATATATTTTTTTTTATATGGCTGCACATTCACAAACTGGGTTGTGTTTGGTTTTCTTTGTTCTCAAGATTATTGCATGTTTCTGATATGTAGTTTTATGGCAACTATCTGCACATTATTTTGTCTCACTTTTGCCAAGTCAATTAGGGCTCAAATAGGATAATGACACATTTAAAATATTGTTGTTTAATGTCCACAATGAAAATCTTTGGCTAGTTAAAGCCATTACATGCAAATGTTTGTACCTGTCATTATCCCAGAGGCTACTCATCTGCTTACAAACAAAGTAATGTCGGTTGAAACAGCAGGAACTGCATTATCAGTACTGTGAGTGTGCCATAGAACAATGAGATTTAACACTGTGATTCAGGCTAAACATTTAACATGTATATGTCCATTATTTACCAGACCAAAAAGCAATTAGGCAGGTCATGTTTTATTATTATGATTAAGTAATTACTCGCTTGACTTCATTCATTTAACAGATATTTCGTTAAGGGTTTATGTTTTCGCTAGTTTGAGAGGCAAAACACTATGAAAGTAAGAAAACAGTTCTTAGTGTTTTTATATGTCTGGTTTGTATTTGTGATGTTATGGGGGAGTGGGTAGGCCCATTGGCAGTAACAGTAGCAGCAGTGATGTGGTCATCATACAGCGAGAGTAGATCGGGGATGTCACCTGAGACAGGCTCGGGGGCCGCCTCCCCCGCTGATCCAACGAGGCTGGACATCACCCCCCCCGCTGGGTGAGGTGCTGCAGGAGCCTCCGGGGGGGGGGGTGGCACAGTGACACCTCTAAGACCTGAACCCTGCCACAACAAGGCTCACCTCACCTCACCGTCAGAAGGCTTTCTTTGTGGAGAGAGAAAGGGTGGGTTATGCACTGTAAGGCCCTTTGCTGTTTTGTTTTTTTGCTCTTTAAAAAAGTATTTCTACCCCCTCAGAAAAAAAACTAACTACTCGGCTGTGTTAGAGGACATAAGAGATGCTTGTGTTGTTTTCACAGAATATCTCATATCTCATCAATAAAGCCCCCCCCCCCCTCCTTGTGTTTGGTTTTTTAGGTCAGGCCTAACACTTTCCCAACGGCTGGCCGGCCGCCGAGGTTGATCTTTTGCGCGCGTGGGGGAAGCTGAGGTGCCACCATCTTAATTTGGCCCATTTGTTTGAAAGTTGTTTGCATCAGCTCTTCCCGTGACATTGTCTCTTCCTGCTATTCATAACGTTATGGGGACCCCGGCGCGGCCAGGGAACGCGGCCCCTTTTATTGTTTCCTTTGTTATGACATCCTCCTGTAGAATATTCTACAGCTAGAAAAACACAGATCCACAATGGACCGCCCCCCCCCCCGCCCACCCCCCTTAGGGCTGGGGGAGTGTGTCTTCTAGAACCGGAACGCGGAGGTGTGTCGTCGTCGTCCCCGGCGACCCTAAATACTAACGGCAAACGACACGTCGGGGCGGACGCTCTGAGGATTTCATGCTCTTAAGGACGCCCGTTCGAGGGGCATTGTTCAAGGCGTCGGGGGAGTAATCCGCTCTCCTCAGGTCTCCCGCAGCCCCGAGGATTTAGCCAGCCCCGAGCCGCCTCGTCACCTATTTGTTTCAGTGGGTTTGTGCCGGCGCGTTAGCCACGTTTGGCGTTCGCCGTCGAGTCTGACTGCGGCTGCTGACACGGCGGCACCGGCGGCGTGTGTAAACGAGGAAGGGGACACAAAGAGGCACCCCAGCGATGTATCCCCCCCACACACACACACAGTTCCTCGTCTGCCCGCCCGCCTGCCTGCCCGCCCGCCTGTGACATTCCGAGATGGAAATTAAAGCCTCAAGTAAATTGTGGCGGGATCATGCCTTTTCCATGAATTCCCGTATTTTATGAAAAAAAAATTGTTGTGGGCATTTATTTATTTTCTTTTTCTCTTATATGAATGAGCTTACGTTTTGAAATCTGACCAAACGGATTTGTGTCATCAGGCTTGTAAAGGCGCAAGCATGCTTCTCTTTACCACCGCAACTCACTCGTGCTCTTTACTCTTTTTTCCTTCTCATTTTTTTCTTTTGGTTGACCTTCCGGGTTCCCATGCAGACATTGGCATCATTTGTCATCCCTGCGAGATCAGGGGCAGGGAGAGAAGATGGCAGGGTTAGAATGGTTCTTTGTAAAACCCAATCTAACAGGATAATTTTGATGACTGGAATGGTTTCTGAACACACACACACACACACACACACACACACAGAGGCCTCTGATCCCCCCCACCCAAAAGACATTCAAGCCACTGTTATACCCAACGTGACAGGAGACTGCCTGGCTTATTTTCCTGACACAAAGATTGCCTTTGTGACAAACCGTGTGTGTGCATCGAGCTGGATACACTGTGTGTGTGTGTGTACACGTGTGTGTGTAAGCGCATATAGTCACACACATCCAAGTGTATAGCAACTTCCAAAAGAGATGTCTGAAGATTGGAGGATAATCGTTGGGTTTGGTTGTAGTCGCATGAAGGCCGTGCTTTTCTGGCTTGTTGACTCGGGTCATTGTATTGAAGGGCAACGCTAGAAACAAAGTAACACGCAGTCAGAGCCTCTTCTATAAGAATCATCTGTAACCACCATCAAACCGGTTAATCACACACACACACACACGTGTGTGTTTATTCAGCCGACACAATAGTGTAGCTATAGGGACCATATCTAAATATTTAATTAAGGCTTTGCATCATCTTCAAAGCCACTTCAGTAGCTGTCTTATAGAACCTGTGAAACCTGTCCTATCTGTGGGGATAGAGATCGTGGTTTAAGATGGGGAGCAGGTCCAGCTGTAATCTGGTGATGACATTGTTACACATGGAATCCGAGGTAGAAGGCCAAACCATGGGGTCTAATGAGTTGTCCCATTGAATGGCAAAACAGGGCATCCGAATCCTTTGCCTCAGCATGGCTTTGCAGCTAATCGTATGTCCAATTGAACTGAGATCATCTTTTGTTCCTCAGTCGAGCAACATGGCTGTGCCATTTGGCCTTTGAGGGAGGACATTAAGGGACGGGGGTATTAGTTTCCACCCAGCTCCGATATGGGGGAAGGAAAAGGGAATGCATATTTTAGTTCTGCTTACGTTGGCTTCATGACACGGCAAGTGTTTACCAGCTTTTTAAGGGAGGATTACTTTTCGCCGTCCTCCCCTTCAGGCCCTGGGTGGCATAAAACTGTATGTTTCTTTGTTACAATTGCATCAACCGCAGTGATATGACCACAACTTTTCTGAGTTACCTGCATGCATGATAATAATCATTTGCATTTGAAGATGGGTCAACAGTATAGCATAGTTTTATTAGAGCAAAAGTTACTTATTACAAATGCCAGGTGGTTTCTATAACTGTATTTGCATTCAATTGTATATTTGAATTGCAAGCTGTGATTATACATTGCCACTTTTAGCACATTTATACCATGTGACCTGAAAACACAGACTACTTTATAGATTTTTTGTATTATTATTATTTTGTATTTAAAGAGCACCTCTGTGTCTACCAGATAGCTTGGTTTGTACTCCTGGTGTGTGGAGACCCATCAGTCACAGTGGGGCTGGGTGCTAAGTGATAAGTGGTTTCTTGTAGATTACCCAGACTGCTCTCTTTTTACAGGCCCTCTGTAGCACAACCTTGTCCTTTTCCTCTCAAGGTTTTCACTCCTATCACGTTTTATTTTCCCTTTATGTTTTCGCCTTATCACGTTTCTTTATTGGATGTTAGTTGTATGTTGTATTTTCTTTGGACACATAGTTGTTGTTGTTTTTTTTTGCCATGAAATCAAGCCTGTTCACAGGGTATCGTTCTTCATTTCAGTGATCTGGGGGAAAATAGACTAAAGCTATTAAATACCTATTCTACATGGTCACCTGAAGTCTTCCTGCACGGTGCATTTTTTTCGTGTTTTGTTTTGGAAAATATGCTGTTTCTGGTCCCCCACGATCGTCCTTGATGAATCGGAATTTGTTCCTTTCGCTTTCTGACCCGGTCACACACCGTCTGACCTGTGCATGGTCCAATACGTTTTTCCACAGTGCCCAGCTTCGCTCAAAGTGGGATGTGAAACAACTAAATCCCCTTTTCCCTTTTTGCTGTTTTATTTAGTTTTTTTTTTAACGAACACATTCAATTATCCATGAATTTCTTGTTTTATACCGTTATAGCTCAGAACGGATGATATATACGCTGTGCTAATAATGCACTTTTATGCCTATCAGTGTTTTTTTTTTGTGTTTTTTTTACTTCCCTTATGTTCTCTACGACTGCCAAAAAGTTGAGAGAGAGAGATACAACTACGGAGCACAAAGCACTCCCCGACTGGCTGTAAAAGTCTCTGGGAGACGTTCTCGCCCGTCCCTGCGCCAGGGCCGCCTCTCCCCCCGCCTCTGGCTTGAGTTTCACGTCTCTCGGCGGTCTGATTGCCTGATAGCTTAAACATCTCTGCCCGCGTAGCCGGCGGTGGGAGTGTGTAATCCAAAGCACATGGGGGGGGGGGAGCCCTACGTACGAGCGCTGACCTTCTGAATTCCCCCCTCATCCATTCTTGGGGGGCTAATGTACATGGATCCAGCGGGTCAACAAATCTGTCTCTTTAAGCCATCACGCGCGCACATAACCGATTAGAGAAGCGACGCTCGGCCACTCGTCTCAAACCTCTTATGATGAACGGCGCCCCGGAACCAGAAGTCCTTCACTGCGAAAAGCCGCTTGGCGTCTCTTCAATGTTGCGTGCGTGCGTGTGTGCTTGCGTGTGTGTGTTTGCACGTGTGATAAATGAGGACCGCAGCATAGATCTCTGTGTCCTGGGCCAGGAAGGGGTTAAGCATGAGAATGGCACGGCACACATTCCAGCCCGGCCCGCCGCCGATGTGATGTTTCAACGTAGGCGGGAAGTTGAAACAGACGAGAGCCCGTCCTCTCCTTTGGGCTGATGGAAGATAAGAAGGGTGGACGGGTTTTTTTTTTTAACAAGGGAAACATAACCTCTGCCCGTAGCTTGAGCTTTAAACCCCCTCAACCCCCCCACCCCACCCTTTCTATGGCAGCGTCCGTGGAAACGTCAAATAAATCCATTGCTCATTCTGAGGGATATCTCTATCAGCCGGCCGTGCTCACATCATGAAACTAACATCTAACCCCCCACTCTCCCGCCCTCGTTTAAAACGCGCCTCTGTCACTTCAATGAAGGATATATGTTTTACATGACCACTCTTATTTTTATTACGGGTGTCTTGCATGTCAGGGAGGTTGGACATGAGAGGGGCAGAACATAGTTGTCTGGTGAAAGCCCTCTGATAGAAAGTGCCACTTCAATTTGAGCGCAGCTGCAGCTGAGCCGAGGCTGGCTAGCTGTCCGGCACGGCGTCTCCCGTTCTCCTCTCCTCCGACGAGAAGGTGTGTGAAGACTATTAGCTGCCGCCGAGTCCGGCCCTGTCCGCGATCTCATCCCAACAGCAACTCTCTTTTTTGCTTTTTGGCAAAAGTTTCTTTTGTTGTTGTTTTTGTTTTGTTAACTGTTTTGTTTTGTTAATTCCACTTCCGGAAACTTTTAGGTTTGGTTTAGTTTACTTTGGTTTACTTGGTTTTGGTTTACTACTGATTCAATACTTTTTTATTCAGGCTTCAAATCAAATCAAGTCAAAGTGGGGTTTTTTTTCTGTTACTAACCCTGTCAATCAAACAAAATGTCTAGGGTGATGACCATGGTCATTTTAAACTGTTTTCTTTGTAATTTATTTTTATTATTTTGCTCAATTAACATCAAATTATAGTTAATAACTATATTGCTTGTGTTTTTTGGCAATAGTGAGGCCAGTTAACTTCACCTCCTAATTTGGTGATGAGGGGCTTCAGCAGCTAAGGGAACTCTATACCCAGAGTTGCTGACAGTTTTCATCCCCAAGAGTTTCCTGTAAGGAGGTAGCTGACTCTCACCGAAGCAACAAAAAAAAAATACTACCAACTAGGTTGAAAGTAATTACTGCGGTCAAAATTAGAACAAAGATGAATTCTCTTTAATAATGATCGCAAAACATTTTGGCTTTCGCTGTCGTAGGGAAACTAAACACGCTCGCTTAAATCCTTAAACCCTCTTCTTTTTTTTCCCCCAGTTGTGTTTTTGTATGGCGCTGCTGAGTTCATGGGAACCTTTCTTTGAGGTTACCTGCCAGGCCCCTGCAAAGGGATGGGAAAAATAGTGTCATGTCCCTAGAATGTTTTTGCAGTTTGTTGAAATATCGCTAACCTTGTGAAATGTCATTTGGAATGAGAAAGCAAACATATTTTAATCAAGGTCTTCGGAGCAGGGCTTTTCAAGCTCTCGGCTCTGGCGGAAAGGGGTCAGCTAATTGCATCGTTTGATGTCATGTTTGGTCTCTCCCTATTTTGATGCCACTCTGTGGAAAAGTAACCCTCATCTCAAGCTCCCACCCCCCCCCCCCCTTTCTCGTTTCTCTTCTCTCGCTCTCCATCTCTCTCCCTCACCCACACACAACACGTATGTAATACAAGCAAACGAGAGAGCACTGAAAGGTCTGACCGTGGTGAAAGTTTTTTTGCTGCTCTTTCCTGTCGGCCCTCCTCTCAACTTCCACCTCCGACCCCTCCCTGCATGTATCACTAACACTGAGATCGTTCCACACAGCCCGGGCAGGTCTGGCAGGCCGGTCATCTAACTCACCAAAGTGTGCGTGCGTGCGTGCGTGCGTGTGTGCGTGTACGTGTGTGTACGTGTGTGTGTGTGTGCGCGCGCGTGTGTGTGTGTGTGTGTGTGTGTGTGTATGTTGTTGACGTCCCTCTGGGCTTAGTTCTGTGTTTGTCCCCACTACTGGATCCCAAAGAGACGTGCAAAAAAGCGACTCCCACTAGGCTCTCCAGCAGATTTGGCCTCTGAAAACCCTGTCGCACATCTCTTTGGTTCTTATAATTACTGATTTTTTTTTCTTCTTTTTGGGGGGGGAGTTCCAGAGGAGCAGGGGTGGTAAAGAGGCGAATATACATAGTAAATTGTGTTTGACAAGGTAGGTTTAGTGGTTTTGTCGTGGCTTGTCTTTGGTTATTACTCAGACTTCCTCCTGCCATAGATAAGCTCCGCTGCTGAACATACCACACCGAGCTTTGGAGGAGTGAGCGGTTCTTATCGCTCCCATTGATTTAGGGCAAGAACTCTTATGACAGAGGTCATTGTGCGCCAAAGCTATCCATCATTTAAGTTGGATTTTTTTTGCGCTCGGACCTGTCTCCACGTTGTCTACACGTAGGTGGTGCAGGGAGTGGAGACCAGGGGCGGTCTGAGTTTATTAGGGGCCTGGGGGCTTGGGGGCCGTGGGTATGGCGTCATTCAAAGGGCCTGTGTTGAAACGAGGAGTCAGGAGTTGACATAAAGGATGTGGAATTAGGTGTTTTAGGTCGGTGTTTGAATGTGATTCAAACCGTGACGAGCTGTTTGTTTAGTTAGTTTGCCGTGGCACTACGCTGATCCGCAAGCTATTTGTATCTCTCAACAATAGCGTGTGTAATTTAGTAAAACCGCTCCAGCGCTCGGGATGGCAATGGTAGCAAATTATGCAACATTTTGAAGAATGCTAACTTGCAACAGGCAACAACAAGGATTACAGTAGAGAAACCATTGGCAGGCACATGCAGAAATTTTAATGACTTTTATATATATTGTCCATATACATGTGGAATTTGGATTAACCATACTAAAGCAGTCATTGCATATATGCAGAAAAAAAACTGCTATTAGAAAAACCTGTTCTCAAAAAAAAATACTATCCCTCCAGAACAAAAAAAACCACACAATTTAAATCTATATACTGTATAAATAGATTTAAATTGTGTGGGTTTTTTTCAGTAGAGGGATTAGTATTTTTTTTGCGACAAGGTATTTCTTATAGCAGTTTTTTGTTGTTGCTGATACGATTGTTCAGGGCCAGACTTGGCTTGAATTGGATGTTTTCCCTGGCACCTAGTTGAGGAAATCATACTTTTCGAAGTACTGTGGTTCAAAATACGAATTTGTTATTTATTAGAATTTTTCCTTCCGTTTTTTTTGCAGAATTGAGAAGCGCTCAGTGAATCTCCACTACAGATTTGTGCTTTGAACGTTGCCTTTCCCTCAAAGCGTTGACTTTTAAGGGATTCAAAGTATTTGTGGAGAAGGTTTCTGGGGTTGTTGATTTTGTCTTGAGAGGACTATGTGACCGTGGTGGAGTAACTCACTCTTCAGAAAAATGCCTTGAGTAATTACACTTCCCTGTTTCATCAAAAGCATGTCAGGTAGTCATGAGAGCCCCGGATTTGTGCGCTGGCTTTCTGTTCAATGCAAGGGCAGCTTAGAAGATTTGTATGGTTTTCCACTCACATTATAGCTTATTCCCCAGCCCCTCTAAAATGTGTCACATCCCATTACACAAATTTGGACATGCTAAATTAGCGAGGAGGGTGCTTACGCTGTAAATACGTTCCCCCACCGCCCAACCACCCACCCCTCCCTTCTTCTTGTGTGGAGGGGCGAGCTTGGTGCGGGGGGGGGGGGTGGAATGTAGGTCTTTAACTCTGCGAAGTTGTCTGGAAGTCTCTCCCCCCCTCGGAAGATGATGTGCTTTTGCAATTCAAATATTGGCTCGCTTCTCCCCTCCAATGTAAAGCCCCCGCCTCTTTGAAGCGGGAGGTTCTATCATGACCAATGACAGCGTGAGTGTGCAGCGTGACAGCGCGAGAGGCAGCCTCGCTCTATTTCTAACTGCATATTTAAATGGCCAGGAAATCCAAACATCTAAAATGCATGCAAATGTGCGGATGTTTTGCATGCTGGTCTTTTTATTTGGGGGGGGGGGGGGGGGGGAAGAGTCGGAGGGCCTTGCATATTCAGGTGGTATTCACTACGTGCCCAGCCTCAGCAACATTAATCAGACTCACTTAATGTTCCCCCTATGCCCTTGATCTAGTTCTAAACAAACATTTCTGCTGGCGGGGGGTGAGCAGTTTGGCAGATATACTTTTGATGAAAGGGTTGGTTAATGTTTGTTATGGCCTGTTTTACGTGGAAAGACATATTTTAAGTCATAGGCTTTGCATGAAATTGCGATGATGAGTAAAATGAAAAAAAAATCCTCTGGTTATCCTGTTTCCTTCATATGATGGGCCTGGTCACACCTCATCTTGTCAGAATAAATCAAAACAACGATGCTTGATTCCTAAGTTTATGTAGGGAAGTTAAAACCTTTATAAATATATGTATTTGTTTGAATTTTTTTCTTTTTGTTTATCGACAGCTGTGCCAGAAGGATTCTAGAATGGCCAGCAGAATTGCTTCGACTTTATTTATCCTATTTGCTTGTTTGTGCCGGGTGCATAGCAACGAGTAACCAGGATGGAACCTTCAAAACTTGCCTTTAAGCCCCGCTCCATCTCTCCTTCCTGAAGATACAGAAAATATAAAATGACGAATTGAATTGTCATCCCAATGAATAGTCATGGCACTTTGCACCCTATAATTCCAACCTCTTTCTCCCCCTTCCCCTCTCCTCGTTTTTTTTTCCAGTTTTTTTTTTTGGGCCTATTTTTATTTTTTTTATTTTTTTCTAAACAGCAATTAATCTCATTTTTTCTGTTCCATTTCCACCCTGCTCCTGGAGTCAGAGTGAGTCCCATGTTTTGTTCCTTTTTGGCTTGGTTCCTCTGCATAGTCATTATGGGCCCAATTAATGTCACCCTTTAGCTGAAGAGTGCTCATTTTTATTGGGGAGCTGACAGTTGCCGCCATGAGTGCCGCAGTGTAATATGCATTAATTGCCCCGTAACACTGGTAATTACCAGTTCTTCAAGCCTCTCAGTAAACTGTCATGCCCAGACACGACTGCTTTGAAATAGATTACTCATTAAGGGGACCTGCCCTGTTTTCCAATGGGGGTCTCGTTGGGTTGGCATGAAAAAAAAAAAAAAAAAAAAAAAAGAAGAAAAAAAATTTAAATTGGTGCTCGAACAAATAGTTGCCAAGAGCAATTTCCTATTACAACTTCCCCGATGACAGGTTCCCCCCACCGCCCCCCCACCCCGCTCGGACAGCCTTCCAACCGTCGCTTGAGGTGTGGGGGTCAGAGGAGCCGACGCCATTTCATAGGATATCTTTAAGGAAGCGTTCGGCTTTCTTTTCTCCACACCGACTAGTGCCTGTGGTTCCTTCAGCGTCGGGAAGGGGGTCTCCGTATTTATCCGAATTAACCCACGTTCAATAAATCTCCGTCTTCCCTGCCGTTGCGACGGGGCTGTGTACCCTCGCAGGAGATCGTGGGCTTCATACCTTGATCAAACTTGGCTAATTGTTCGTTTTGTATATGCAAGGTGGAGGCGGTGGGAATGTGGGAACGTCTGGGAAAGTGACTTGGCGGTTTGTTTCCCCGTGCATGTTGCGGTCTTCCTCGTGACGCTCCGAGGGAGAAGCGATAGCGTGTGTAAATAAGTGATTGAGAAGCCCGGCTAAAGGACAAAACATGACAGGATGTTAAGCGTGGGCGTCGCCGCGGTGCCGCGATAAGATAGCGCGCGGAGGGGAGAGCCAATCAGACGGGGGCCTGCTATCACACGTCCTCCACGGAGAAGGTGTTGGTCTGTTTAGTCATCCTAGAAACAAATATTTGGATCTCGCTGGAGCCTTGTAAACTCGAGAAGTGTGCAGTGGGCAGATTTCCTCTCCGGTTCTCTTCTCTTCTTTTCTTTTTTTTTTTTTAAAGCACCCTTTTGTCGCTATTCATTTACCTCAGCAAGAAAAATAACAGTATGTGAAGACCGGAGGCAAGGCCTCACCACACCCACACTCACTCACTCACGCACGCACACACACCCAAACACACACTCACATTCACGGACGTCCCCATTTCCCTCTCACACACACACACACACACACACACAACAGCTTTTGTTTTATCTCCCTTACAGCACCTGCTTCAGGCAATCTGCTCCCACTCGTCTTAAATGAATTTTGCCACAGCCCTTCAGATTCTCAGCCGACAGCGTGCTAATGAAAGGCGATGGTACAATTTCAACTGACCAGGTAGTGGCGGGGCAGTGCACAGCTGAGGGGAAAAGGAAGGGCGCACACACACACACACACACACACACACACACACACACACACACACGGAACAAAAGACAAGTCAACCGACCCATCACTGATATACCCGTTACGCTTCTCATTAATACCCCCCCCACACACACGTACACACACACACACACGCACGGAAGACCCAGCGATGTGTGTTTGCGTCTGCACGCTTTATCTGTTTGCATTGGTCGAGCACTCATTGAATTGTTTATGACAGGCTTAATTGGGCTAATTGAAGACATTAAGATTACCTGTCGGCTATGTGTTTCCAGACTCCCCGTCCGTCTGACAAGTCTCTGACAAGTGAGGGCCCCCGTAGCATCCGTCATGATGGCCTCTTCCCAAGCTATAATCGGGACAATAGGACTGCGCTAATTTGATGTGGACAGCCTTGGCCGTGTGTGTGTGTGTGTGTGTGTGGGTGTGGGTGTGTGTGTGTGTGTGTGGGGGTGGGTGGGTAGGGGGGGGGGGGGTAGTAGAGGCAAAAGGCTTTAGGCTAGGTCGGGCTAATGGAGTCCCCTTTGGCACTCTGACAGACCGATGAGGCAATTCCAGGGGCAAAGTGAAAGGGCTGCAGCGTTTCTCCCACTGTTTAGGGACACCAGAAAGGAGGCGCTCGGGGCTACGGCCTTAACACAGTGAGGGACAAAGCGGAGGAAGTGACACGGCCGCCGTGCGCGGGGAGTTGCCGTGGTAACATGGTGGCGGGGGACCACCCACACCGAGGGGAAGGGAGGCCTCGGCGTGCAAGCGAACAGCCAGCGGAGTTAACATGGAGACGTGGATCCTGCATCCATTTGGCACGAAACAGAAGAGTCTCGAATGAAAGTGTGTTTTAGTGGTTTTGGTGATTGGGATAATTTCCTGGTGCATTTACATTGTTCTGTTTTCAGACTATCCGAGTCTTAGCGAGGGGTTTGGACGTCTGGCCCCGCGGCCCGGGGCTCAGGGGATGTGCCTGTGCATATCGCTCTCTCCCTCCGTACCTCCCTCCCTCCGTTCCTCCATCCCTCCGATCCTCCATCCCTCCCTTCCTCCCTCCTGTGTGGGCATTTCAGAGCGGCTCTGCGGTGTCATCGCCACGACAGATCAGCGCTGTCAGCCCGGGAGATCCCTCTGTTTGTTTTCCCTGCTCCAAAAGGGGTTAAACTGTCAAGCTGACAACTCGCCAGACCCCCTCAGACGCTCTGCCCATCCCCCCCTCCTCCCTCCTCGACCTCATCCCCTCCCTCCCGTTCCCTTGTTCACCTTCATCCCCAAACGAGTGAAAATCAATAGCAGATTGCCATAGGGGCGGCGTGCGTGCGTGCGTGCGTGCGTGCGTGTGTGTGTGTGTTCGGCGCGGGGCCTGACCCCTGGATGTCCCCCTCTCTCTCTGTCTCTTTCATTACACGGAGGCCCGTATTTAACTTCCAGCCTGATCCCTCGCCTAATTAGTTTCGTCGGGTCCCAATGTCGCCAATCCTGCTTTACTCTCTCTCTCTCTCGCTCGCTCTCTCTCT
>JAVQJS010057509.1:0-21660 GCA_036024795.1 Galaxias rostratus | reverse complement strand
CCCCCCCCCCCCCCCCCCCCCCCCCCCCCCCCCCCCCCCCCCCCCCCCCCCCCCCCCGCCCAGGCCAACTGGGCTGAAGTAGTGTGGAGCTAATCTCGTTTTAATAGGCAAAGAAAAAGGATGGGTATATGGGTCCAATGAGATTGCTCCTGTTGTGTTTTGTTTTTTTCTTCAGCGCAGCTCCACTAGTTTGACAGGCTGTCAGATAAGCCTGACTTTATCCCTGGCTTGGGATGGTTAACAGTCCGCTGTTTTGCAGGCCGTCCTGGCGGAGTAGGGTTTAGGAGAGCTCAAAGCCCGTGTTCATGCTGATGGCATAGCGGAGCTTGTCACGCAGAATGCTCTTTTTGCTGTAGTTGGGTAGCTTGAGCAGGTTGAAGCAAGTGGACGAGGTGGGGAGCCGACCTCCCGGTTCCTTTTTCCGGATGGTGAAAAACCCTCGGAGAACGCTGCCCAGTGTGTCCCCAGTGTCCTGGAGTAAAGCAACAGTCCCATGCATTAACACAGAGGGAAACAGACAGACATACAATGTTCCTACGGTATCTTGTTAGAGGACGAGGAAGAGTGTCGGTGTTGAAGCGACTACTCTGAAAGATGTTCTCCACATCGATGCTGCATCCTCACCTGATCATCTGAGACTTCCACACAGCGAATGGAGAAGGGTGGCTTGAGGTAGGCGAAACCTAGGAGGGGTGGCCTCGAGCAGCTGGTGACAAACTAAACCGCCGAAACATCAGAGAGAAAAGGGGGCGACTTCAGAGACTCAGGTTGACACACTTTTAATCAACCATTTTTTTAAAACAAAGGTCTGGAGGTACAGAGAAGTCCTTCTCGGGAGAGGTACGGAGACATGTAGGAGGAGGACATACCTTGAGAAACATAGCCCTCTCCTCAGCAGTGAAGTCACTAGACAGGATGTCCCACAGCCAGATGATGACTCGGTGGCTGCTGTGGAACCCTCCATAGTACACAGTGTGTTTCCTAGCAACGGGAGGGAGGGGAAACCTTGTCACCAAGCGGAAATCCTTCCAGTAACGGTATTAGTCAACGCTCATCGACTTAGCGTAGGTAACACACTCAGACAATTCCCAGACAAGTGTAATCCTATTGTGCTCCTTTTTAAACACATATTGCGTGAAAGGCCTGTTAGAAAGGGCTGGCGTCTGAGCTGTAGGGGACGGATTAGGAGTCACGTACTTGAGGTCGTCGAGGTCAATCTCAGCGTTGTCCCCGGAGACGAGGCGCTGGACCTCGGGGGTGGCGAACATGTGCAGCCACTCGGGGTTGATGATGCTGCGGAACCCTCGGATGAAGGCTGCCGTCTGCTCCTTGATCTGCGTGTGCATGCGGAAATGCGCCATGAGGTGGATGTAGCTGATCCTGCAGGACAGAGATGGCGGTTGATAAGGTCAGTAAAGGTTAGCCGAATGTTTTATGTTACGTGAACAATCCGTGACAACAGGACACTTACTACAACATCGATAACTTTTACCATGGGTGTGCATTTACTTACTTATTTTCATTTGTGACCGGCATCGTCTTCCCTCCAGGAATCAGCTCATGGCAGACCAGCTGTGGGACATAATTTAAACAGTATGCATTATAGAAACATCACGTTTTTTGTTATTTTTTATTTAAAGTCAATCATTTTTATTTAATTTCACACCACAGACACTCACCTGCCCCATTACGTCTTCGTCATAGGACAACGTGAGACCCAAATCACTTATGTCTCCATCATAGCGCTGAAAGATGTAATATATGCCTGTCAGTATTATCCACATGCTATCAACCTACAAACTGCCAACTTAAGTAAAACTAGCGAATACACATGGCCCTTTAAATCGAGCCTAATAACACACCGTCACTGTAGATTATGAACGGCACACATACAGAAATAAGTCAAATGAGGTGGTAGACAATCTAGCTACAGAGAGCAGACAGTATGATCACCTACCTTTATTGAAGTAAGGTTCTTATAGAACTCGGAGTCTAGTGAAGGAAGCTCGTCAATCGAGCTGTAGAATGTGCTGTGGTGATGACCCATTACCTGGCTTAGGAAGAAGGAGGCGAACGGGACGTCCACCACAATACCCTGGAACCGACAGCACAGAATGATGACCCAATGCCTTTTAAGTTGGGGAAAAAAGTGTCATTCAAATAAAAATGAAGTCCTCATAAAACGCACCTCATACATGGCTTTTCCAAGCATCTTCCCCACAAACTCAAAGAGCTGCAGGTGGTTTTCGTGGATGTAAGAGGTGGGGGAAGGGTATAGCCTCTCGTTCCCGCTGGTGGTCTGCAGGATTGAAAAAATCAAAACGATGAACGATAAGCTCGGATCTCTCAAACTACAAAGAAAACCTTCCATGTCAACGTACCTTGAAGAGGTTTAGTGCTGGGTTGAAGACTTTCTTGATGATCTCCTCCAAAAATTCCTTAAAAACACCATCCTGGTCGATGCCGGCCTCGTCAACTCCCAGGTCATTGACAAACTTCACCCGAATAACACCTTTAATGGAGTTCACAGGCAATCGGCGGAGCTGGTCGTAGCCATCCTAAGAAGGGAGTGGGCATTGATGTACAGAGAGGGCTCTCAAATTAAGTAAACATTGTAAAGCTACTAAGTTACTTGTTATTGTAATATTCACTAAACGTAAACAAAGCAACAGGGACTATACCTCCAACATCCGCGAGCGACGAATTGTAATATGGGTGACGTGTGGAGAGGCTGAGGTTGTTTCAACCAGTCCTAACGATTCCTTCTCCTTAGTAACAATGTTTCTGAACAACAGGACCCTCTACAAAAAAAGATGTAGTATATTTATTCAGGCAGAGTTAGAGTGACATTAGGAACAGGATATGTTAAAGAGACTAGTTTCTGGATTTGTTGACTCACATTCTTGTGTGGAATGACGTGTGGTATGTACTGCAGTAAGAGCTGAGCTCTCCTCTTGCCCTTCTCCAGCTCTTGGAACAACAGACTAGGCTTCAGGTCTCTAAACAAAATGATTGGGTTGAGATGAATAAAAATATGAGTCTAAATATCACAACTTGATTCTACATTTTGAATGACAAGACTTGCAACTGGGAATTGCATACTTTATTGTATTTTTGGATAAATTATTTTATGCTGCAGTGGACTGAGTAGACTGCAATGGAAACTCACTTGCGTAGCCAGTGATCCTCGGTGGAGAATCTTCTCCTGCAGTCCCTCTCATACAGTACCATCTGCCAGCCGTGAACACTGTGGAACAGCTCCAGCTTCTCCCCTTTAGCGTTCTCTGTTGATATGACATGTCATCAAAGGTTGTCAGAATGACAGCAAAACAGAGCTAAATAGGAGGATTTGTTAAACATGGCCGTCTGTAATCGACGAAACACAGCACGCACCTAAGATGCCATCCCAAATCATCTTGTACACAAACGTGTTTAAAAAGGACGATATGGTGACAAGCTCCTCCGTTTTAAAAGAGATCTGTTCTTCATACACCTCGATGTCATCCAGGATTCTGTAATGCATTAGATCAATGGTGAAGTCATTCGGCCCGTTGAAAGGTGATGTGTATTTTGCTGTAAACCTGACCTGTGTTGAGATGTTCACTTACGTGATGAGATGCCGCGAGCAGTCGCAGAAGAGCATGAGCATGGCCAGGAGCTGCTTTGACTCCTCTGTGTCGTTGTTCAGGCACTCCACGAACAGCTTGAGGCCTCCCTGAGGACCCAGCTCGCAGATGAAAGCCCACAGCTTAGGTAGCAAGTCATCCAAGTGGGTCAGACCTGAAAGATAAAGGTTTGAGAAAAAATTGCAAACTTTTTCAATGAATTGTGTTGTTTACATACAGTATATACCATTTTATTGAAAAGTTCTTGCACTGACCAGTGAGTATCTGCAGTCGTATCTGTGTCAGGGTAGAGAGGGCTGTCTGGTAAAGCACGCAGATGCTGCACACCTTCTGGACCTCAGCCGAGTCCACACGCTTCCCACCCACGGGCTTCAGGATGTTCCGCACGGAGGCTGACTTCTGGAATGCCCGCTTGAAAAGATCTGAGTTGGGACAAAACGACACAACAGGAACTCAGAACGGACGTAATTCAAGTTCTAGTTTCAAACATGTAGTCAATTTAATCTCAATAAAGTTAATTTTGAAAATACTAAAAACAAATGTTAAATACATTTCTAACAGTAAAAGAAAACCACCCATTGGAATTCTGTTCCTAACAAGGCTTACTCTTTACTGGTAGGTTGTTCTGAGAGGTGCTTGGCTGCGGAGGTGGAGGGGTAGGCTCCTGGCTCTCCAACTTTTTACTGAGGACATCACTGAACAAGGTCCGAATAACTACACCACCCCACAGGTACTGGAGCTGCCTAGTGACCAGTGGCATGGACTCGTTCAGACTGCAGAAAAGAAAATATATATTAACAAAAGAAAACAGACAGTGCTATTTTACTTACATGAAGGAGATCACATTGAGAAAATGAGACTGACCCATAGTCTACAGTCTGCGAGAACCAGCCCAAGACCGGATGCCAGTGGGTGAGGTTGGACTTCTTTTGAGACACGTATCTCTGGCAGTAGGACAGCATGTCTGTAAGGTCCTTCACAAAGTGATTGGCTTCCTCCTCCAGAACCTTCACGTTTACGAAGCCTAGATGAATCAGGTTACCTACCAAGAAAAAATTAAGGCTACATTCAACCCAAACTAAACTTTTTCACAATGCATTCCGCAGAGTGTATACATGTTAATACTCATCCTAGTTGTCTTAAACAATAACTCTTACCAAGTAAGCAAAGAGTGTGACTCCCCTCCAGACAGACACATATGTCTAAACACTGTTCCTCCCGACTGAGGAACAGGATAAACTTCCGCAGCAGGTCATGAGTCTGAATAGATGCCATACACTGCACAAACAAAACAAGAGCCTATTAACAAAATCAAACTTAATTTTTGCTGTTGTTCAAAGTGTTGCATATAATAATGAGTTAGTCCAGTCAACAGACTAAATTAAACTTTACATCAGGGGTGAGGACGCTGAGGTGGGACACCACCGCTGGAACAGACATGATGTGAATGAGGAAAGATCTCAGCAAGTTGTCCGAGAAGTGAGCAGCAATGACGGGTCTGAAAGCAGGGCCCAAATAGTTTGTAAGTGAGTCAATGTACAATGTGTTTCACATTGTGTGAGATACGGAGCAGGACTGACAGCTCACCTTAAGGACAGGGTGAATATTGCAGTGAGCGTGCCCTTTGAGAGAGAAGGTCTGGAGCGTGCCAAGCCATTGGTCAATAAGATCTGAACAGGAAAATAGTTGTTGGTCATTCAAAATAACATTATGGGTTGTAATTTATCAGAACTACATTGGTAAATATATTATGATGTAATATTTGGATTAAGGATCAGATACGACTGATTAGTGTACCTGCAGAACAGAATAAAATCCCTTTTGATTTAGAAAGCCCATAATATTCTCACAGATTCTGGTCAATGCTGGTCTAAGAGCCTCACCTAGAATGGAAGGAGTTTTCGTTTGTAATTTGTAATTTTTTAAAAGCCTTGGAAAAAAAAGAAGAACTAGATGCCTGGGATTGCTGAATATTTACAATTTTACACATCCCATTTGCACCTTGCAAAAGCATTAAACAAATCTGTTTTGTAAAGCTTTTTAAATGAGTTATCTTACTTGCATAAATTCTCAATTTAATCACTTTCAAGGCTTACCTTTCCCTCTCACTATCTTCCAAGTTGAGGGGTCTGTAAATGTCACCAGCATGGTGAGGTACAGAGTAACCAGTTTATTGTCTTGCATGATGTCCGGCTACAACAAAGGCCCATAAAATGTTATTGTTAAGGATAGAAAAAATGTCATAGCATATACAGTGTGTGCAATATTTACAGTTGCTGTAGCGTTTCAAATGTTTACCTTTAACTTTTTAAGAAGTTGGCAGGAAACCCATAGAACATCTTTAATCTGCTTGATCCAAGGGATGGTGAGGTCTTTAGAAAGAGCCAGGGACACATACCAGACCTAATGAAAGAGCCAAAATAAGCAGTGAGACATACATTCAGAACAAAAACAATTTTTTACTGATGATAATTAGGTCACTCACTTTGGATTCGTTTTCAACATCCATGCTATGAAGTATAACGCGGCATAGCTTTTCAAACCTCTGTAATAAACATAATAAGTTAATTTATTTAAAAGGTAAATAACATAAAACACCACCAAAACATATTTTTACGTTAATCAGACCTAGCAAAAATATGAATGATGCTGATAAAATTACAATAACTAATGATAAAAGTATAGTTAGTATTGAACTGATTATGGTGTACCTTTATTATTAATATCCACCTATTGTTTCAACTGACCTTTTTGTCATCTTGGCAAAAAATAAATAAAAATTTTCTGGCAAGTTTGAAAATAGACAATGCATTTCTTTTGGTACCAGCTTCAGAGGCTTCAAAGTAGTCATCAACCTCTTTCCTGGAGAACAGAGAACATCCAGACTAATTAATTAATTTATAAATATATCAGCTCTGTCAAATATAACTTATCTTATGTCAAGCATAAGTATAAAGTAAGTGTTTTAACCACCAAACAATCACTCAGGACAACCTGAACCTTTTACATGCCAAAGAAAGTAACAAACAATAGGTCTTCGGTTGTAACAATAAATGTCAGGTTGGCCAACCTAATTTCTTTTTGAAGTCTGCAACGACAGAGGAATCTTCTGACAAGGGCTTGGATCTGGGTTGCTGATTTGTCTTTCTCCTTGTGTCCTTTCCTTTCCTCTCGCGCCTGCCTGGCTTTATCCAGGAACTCTGATTTGGAACTTTGGGTAGCACTGAACATTGTGCACGCCTAGAACACAGTCACCCCTATTTGTATAGTAATGTACTTTGAGACAATAATACCACGACATACATTTATTTACGATGAGACTTTTGCACAATTGCATGTTAACGAGTTATGTCGATCAAGATTGTATTACGTTTGATAATTTACCTGTGAAGTAGTGAATAGTCTCTGCGGATACCGGAGCCCTTCTGAGTCATCGGGGGCTATACCTCTTCAGACATTTTATCTTAGAGATCCAAATATCAAAATAGCCTTGAGAAAGCCGATCTACTTGTCATCTCTAGCGAAATGGGCGACAGTAAATATGCTGTTGTGTTAGCACAGAAGGCTAGTGCGATACACAATTACTTGATATTCGCACTAAATAGAACATGAACAACATTTTTCACAGGGAAATCAAACGAATAGGGAACAAAGAATAATATTTTACAAATGACAGTCTCTA
Source organism: Galaxias rostratus (assembly GCA_036024795.1). Classification (NCBI taxonomy): domain Eukaryota; kingdom Metazoa; phylum Chordata; class Actinopteri; order Galaxiiformes; family Galaxiidae; genus Galaxias; species Galaxias rostratus. The sequence continues at coordinate 14,352 of JAVQJS010057509.1, read as the reverse complement.
AAAGAGAGGACGTATACCGAATCAGATGTAAACAATAACAGAAGATTCGTACATTGACTGCAGCCATTAATCTGTGAGTCACACTGAAATAATTCCGTGTGTTTGAACGTAAGGGGAAGCATTATTCGAAGTTGAAATGTCATGACAAACTAATTTGTTCTGGCAATAGAACAATGATCTAATGTTTTAAATGCACCGGGTTTATTTGAACAGTATATTTCTACTTAAATTATATAAAAATATATGTCAATATTTTACCGGTGGGAAGTAAGCCGATGACAAAACGATTAAAGATCGCATCAGCGACATGAACAACACTATCTAAACATTGCACTACGAAAAGCGCTCTATTGAAATGTATTGGACATATGATAACATGTTTGCTTCATTTATAGGATTGCCCCAAGAAATTAAAATTATGCGACGTAAAATGGTAACAACTTTGAAAACATAACAAAAATCAATCGCTTAAATGTGAAAGTTAACCTTCAATCTAACGATATCTACACAAAATGTATGTTTTAGTTATCATATTTTGCATTTTGAAAATTAATTATGTAAGTCTGTTGTACATGATGAAAGAAATTAAAAAAATGTACGATTGCAGCTAGCAACAAAAAAAAAAGTATAAATAAAATATAAACCACTGACTATATACCTTTTCAGTGAATAGGCGTAACGTAACAGAAAAAACCTACGCAGTGTATGTTGGTCCAGGAAGTGGATGGGACCTGTTTAGGGAAGCAAGCTACTTCAACTCCGAAGTCTTTTGGGGTTCTATGGTAAGGATTGCTTTGGTAAACCATGAAAACCGTCTAACGCATATTTTCTATACATTGAAACTAGGCTGACGAATCATGAAAAGTCTTGCTTTTCTATTTTCTATATTGTTTAGCTAAATAGCGAGCTAATCTAACGTTACAACACTCGCTCAGCTAAGTCAGTCAGTCAACGAGTGACGTGATGCATTTACTAGAACCCTACGCTAACGCGTTGATTACTGTTTAAATATTTAAACATTATTTGATCTTTAAATACACGGATTTATTCATTGAAATTGGTCTCATATTATATTTGTACAATCATAGTGGGGCTTTCTCAAATAGACGGTAACGTCACATTGTGCGACACAAGCAGAAACATCTGTTTCAACTTGTTCTCATAAATTAACACACATTCGCTAATTTTCTAAACCAGCGAACCAATAGCGAAATTTTGACGCCATGTAATTGGTTATCTCATGTTTGGCGGCACAGGAAGAGATGTCAGGAGACAGCGTTGTGAGCTCGGCAGTGCCTGCAGCTTCAACTCGGACCACCTCCTTCAAAGGCTCAAATCCCAGTTCCAAATATGTTAAGCTTAATGTGGGTGGTGCACTCTACTACACCACAATGCAGACACTTACCAAACAGGATACAATGCTGAAGGCCATGTTTAGTGGCAGGATGGAGGTCCTCACTGACAGTGAAGGTGAGCAGGCTTTGGATTCACTTTGCACGTAGGTCTAATTTCTGAGGTGTTGTTCTGAATTTGTGGATGAGGTCAGACCATCTACAAGTTAAACTGTTGCTTATCATTCAAGGCTGGATTCTTATTGACCGGTGTGGGAAACACTTTGGGACAATTCTGAACTACTTGAGAGATGGAGCGGTTCCTCTCCCTGATAATCGTCGGGAAACTGAGGAGCTTCTGGCAGAGGCCAAGTACTACTTGGTCCAGGGCCTGGCTGATGAGTGCTCAGCAGCTTTGCAGGTGCGCCCATCAGCCCTATCTATGCATCAATCCCACTTACCCATTCTATCTGGTGTTCTATTGTGACTCCTGAGTTCTTCCTCCATGTTTTAGAACAAAGAAACATATGAGCCATTCTGTAAAGTTCCATTGGTGACATCATCGAAAGAAGAACAGAGGCTCATTGCAACCTCCAATAAGGTATTGTTTTCTTTCTTCGTAACAAGCATTATTTTATATGACATTCAGCATGTTCCTCAATGTTCTATTTGTTTCTTTTCCACAGCCTACAGTTAAGCTGTTGTATAACAGGAGCAACAACAAATACTCATACACCAGGTGAGACTTTTTTATATTAAAAACGACAATATTTTTTGAATGAATAGATATCTGAGCATAACTGGTTGTCTTCTCTTTCTTTTTGGGCATGTAGCAACTCTGATGACAACATGCTGAAAAACATTGAGCTGTTTGACAAGCTGTCTCTGCGGTTCAATGGGCGTGTGCTCTTCATTAAAGATGTGATCGGGGATGAGATCTGCTGTTGGTCTTTCTATGGGCAGGGCCGCAAGATAGCTGAAGTGTGCTGCACCTCCATTGTATATGCCACAGAAAAGAAGCAAACTAAGGTAATGTGAATCCTCAAAAATTTACAGTGGGAGGAAGAGGTGTCAATGTTTGGATTTGTCAAGACAAATGTTTTTTTAATGTGGTCATGTTTTTGTGAAAGTGCCATTAGCCTCCTGGTTGTCAAAGATGAACCCAGTGAACTATTAATTTATTACATTGTTTGACTAAAATCAGCTTTTGTATCTCATTCCCAGGTGGAGTTCCCGGAAGCCAGAATATATGAAGAGACTCTCAACATCCTTCTGTATGAGTCCCAAGATGGACGGGGTCCAGACAATGCCCTGTTGGAGGCCACAGGGGGCGCTGCGGGGCGCTCCCACCACTTAGACGAGGACGAGGAGCGTATTGAGAGGGTACGCAGGATCCACGTTAAGAGGCCCGATGATCGTACACACCACCACCAGTGACTTTGCCCTTTTTAAAACCCTAAACCATGTGGCTCGGTGTCCTCTTGACCGTGGGCGGTCTTCCCACCAGGGCCTGTGCCTTACGACACCCATCCTCTCTCTCTCTGTCTTACCCTCGTCCAAGCAGCCTTCTCCTCGTGTTTGTTGCTGTGTGGAAACAGGGTATCTTAGTTTGAAGTGGTGAAGTGATTTTGGAGTGTGTGTTGCACGTCAACCATCTTCTTGTGTAGTTCTGTGAGGAAAGTGGGGGTTTTTTGTTGCCTATTTTAAGGTTTAGGTTTATTTTTGCCATTTTGGGGGGGATTACATGTGGAAGCTGGCATGTTTCTGGTCAACAGAACAACAAGCATCATTGACACCACAGGATCCCTTCTTCCCTACAATCTACTGTGTTGATGTTTGTTCACTTTAGATTGTTAGGGCCATGTGTTGTCATTGCATCAAAGTAAAAACGAATTATTGAGGATAGGTAACATGCAGTAGAAATGTAGATATATTCCTGTAATGCTTCGGGTGCGTTTAATGTGTGCGTCGGATAAAGCTGTCTATAAAGCAGGTGTTCAACTGTAACTGTCAACTAGATGGCAGTGTTATGTCTTCAAAAGATGTTTCATTCTTCTCTTGATCGTCTTGCATTGTGCAGAGTAGGGATGGGAATTTTGACTAATTACTTTGCAAGTTTAAAACTAACCAGTCGATTTATTAGATTATCCTCAATGTTAAACTTGACCATGTATTATTAATATGGATATTTTTGTCAAATTAAGATGAAGCTTAACTACCTGGCAAAAACAATTTGAGTAGTCATGCTTGTGACCTTATTTTTATTATTTTACTTTATTTTGGATGTAATGGGTGTTACACAATTTTGTTTCCACATATACTGCAATATTATGATGCAGTTTACCATTTCATTCAGAGTATTTACATGCCTTTTAAGTTATAATTTTAAATAGAAGAATCCGAGCTGTTGCTAGATATGCTAAGTGCACTTGGGTGATTAAGTTATGGTGCATGAGTTTGAAATGAATGGTTTAAACCAGAGATTCCCAATTAGTCAGAGGTGTGTGTTGTACAAGCTTTTAGCGAAAAAAGTTAGTCTTGTCCTTCATTGTCACATTCATTTAAGAATGTACTGTATGTCTACACAAATTATTCAGACATGTCTTTTAGCTATCACAGTAGCTTGTTGTCTGTACAGATGAGTATTAGAAATGTTGACAGTATATTTATACATGCTTTATCACAAATAAAATATTTCTACCAGATGATTCACTCTTGCCGTGTGTTATTGTTTTGAGTTTTATTTTCCAGTGTAAGTAAAGTATAAAATATGATACAAATGGCTTCATCAATATTAAATCAAATGATTCCACTCAAAGTTCTCATTCAGTCTGCTTTTTTATAGGAATTTTTCATTAATGAAATATCTGCCTATTTATTTGAAAGTGTTAAATTGAGATTAATTTGATCCGTGGTTTCAGATGTGTTGGATAGTGCCTGGTTGTTCTTTGCCTGAAATAGGCCTTTAACAGGCTGATGCAGGGGTCCTAAGGTGTCGATGTATAAGGTTAGCTGCCCCCTGAGAGCCTGTCTTTCCACCTCTCTCTCCTCATAGGTTTTCCCCAGCCTCATTAAACATGCAGGAGCTTCTTGTGTGTCTCTGCCTGGACCTTACAACGGTCATCGTGTTCTGACACGAGTGGACACCTGCCACATCATAGAAAACAATAATATGTCATGTGCCACAAAAAGAAAAAACGTTAAACAAAATGTTGCAAATGCTGTCGAGAGTGTAGCAGGAAAATCCCTTACCACCATGAGGTGTCCATTCTTGTCCTTGTATACCATGGGCTCATGACCTGTGCTGAAGTCTACAACACCCTCTTTCCCTGCATTAATTTCAGTCTTGATGCTAAAGAGAAGGGGAAAAAAACACGTTGATCTGTATCCTGAAATCTCTCATTTGATCTTATCTTAAAATCTACCTAATATTTACACCCATAGCCTTTACCTGCCCTGAACCACTTTGATGGCCCCCTGCTTGTTAGCAATGACGCTGAGTTTAGTCAGAAACTCAAATAGGTGATCGCATTGAATGGTTAAATCCCCCTGCAATGACCGGGGAGATGGGCGGCAAAAGTAAAAGTGTATCAATGACTGCAATGACGGGCACCAGTCAACACATGCTACTACTATTCAACAGCGTCCTACCTTCTGTTTATTATCTTCTCTTTTTATGTGTAACACAACAATGCAGTCAGTCAAGACACTGACTGATGCACCTGCAAAATACGAAAGAAAATGTGTCAGAAAACAGTGGAAGACCTCCAGGGCCAAACCAAAATTAAATAAAATCCCCCCCCAAGGAAGACAGTCACCATTTAGAGAGGTATGTGGCACTCTCTGTTTGATCTTGGCATCTTCCACCAGATAGGTTGCAGTCTGTGTGAGGATCAGCTGTCGAGGCCTGGGTTTGAAACCGTTCCTGTCATATTTCACTACTGGGACACTGTACTGAAGAGACAGAGCGCAAGATATAGAATGATATTCATGGGACACAGTCAGTAAGTGCCAATTGTTACTAGTTATTTATTTAATTTCAGATTGCTAAGGGATTTCTGTATACAATTGAATGGCCTTATTAAGGTTTCCAGGAACACCGCACAAGAACAAAGACACCTTAATATCTAAACATATGAGTTGTAGAAACAGAGCATTACGGTACAATGTTCTCTAATGCAACAAGCTTGGATTTTGAACCCTTAGCATCTATGTACAGTGCTCTATCAGAGCGGTTGTTCTGAAATTAGTTAAAAGCATTACTTGATTGGCTGTGTTAACAGCCATTGACAAATCATACCTTGATCCGTTCATTACGAATCATCTGTGTGACCTTCACATTTATATCTTGCTCACCTGGAAACAGAATTATTTTTTTCTCACATTCATGATTTTAACATAGTCTACACTCAAGAAAAATATTCCACGATACTGACTGATTCTGGTGTCCACAAAGGGTTGAGCAATACTCTGTGGATAGCTTTCCTTCTTGCCCTTGAAGATGGCACTGGTAATGACCTTCATTTGAAGCTAAACGGGTGGGAGAAAACAATTTAAATGTGATCCAAATAGCATGACCTCCTGTGGGAGGGCATGTTTTATTAGTAGCTTTGGTAAGGGATGTGTAATGCATATTTTGACACCTGTGCTTTCTTTTGGGCTGTTATCCCTTTCACATACTTTCTCACCATGAGGCGGTAGTAAAGGACACGCAGTATCTCTGATGCCTGTTCAACAAAGGGACAAGGGTGAAAGTAAATAAAAAATAAATATTAAATATTGAATGAAACAAAACTAAAAAACTAAATTATTACAAAATGTACAGTGCGAGTACCTCCTTCATGACAGCAGGAGGGGTCAGCCATGTAGTTTTATCCAAAACAGTTTTGGGTAGATTATTCTTTAGTCTGTTAAGGTAACTTTGCCTGACAAATACCAAGTATTCAGAGTTATCTGTAGTTTTTGCTTCTCCTCTTGTCATGTATCCTTTGATAAATCTGAAAGAAAAGTGGTCAAATTGTTATGGTTTAAGTTTTATTTGTATGAACATTACCCTGACGATGCAGGCCTGCTTTTGAAGAATGTTTTGCGTTGCCAGTGACTGATAATGTGGGGTTCCCCTACTCCATATTCCTTACTTTTTAATGACCTTGACCGCCCAGGCTCTCCTTTCTCTCTCTTTTCTGGCCTGAACTCCTCGCCAACAAGTCTCAATCTTTGTTGCTTAGTTGCATAAATAAATGTTGCCAATAAAGATTCATTTGATCAGGTTTTACTGCGAATAAAAGACTAAAAACGTCTTTTACTGACACATGCCATCGATACAAACTTTCTCATTTACTCACCAGCCTCTTTCTGCTTTCTAAATTCTCCTTTAGCTTTGTATCCCTTATACTTGGCCTGCAACCTTGTTGCTGAAATAATTTGTATGTTTCAAATCGTTTTCATAATTTTTTTTTACAAAAAATCACACATTTATGTATGCTATATATGCATTAAATGAAAAATATGTTTTGTTTTGATTTGTTTACCATCCCCGTTTCAAACTCACCGAGATTGTGTTTGCATTTTTCGTAGGCATCCTCAGTGGCATAAAGTGTTCTTGGATGACGGATGAAGATTTTGGTACTACGGCAAATAAAGAATCAACATTAGTAACATTATCCATCATGCCTATGATTATAAGCGCTTGAGTATCAGTGAAAGTACAAAAATGAGTTGCTGCCTTCACCTTCCCATCTTGTATTCGTGAGGTAAGTACCCCAGGTGTGTGACCAGTACCTCCACTCCCTCCGACGGTACACCTCTCCAGTGGGGCCAAGTCGCCGGGCACAGCGGCTTGTACCTGGAGCACGACGTTCAACATTTAACTTCCCACACATGCTTGGAATAAAATGGCGGTACTTACAGTGATAAATAAGTGTTTCCTCTTGTCCGGATACCTCTTTAGGAAGACCTCGTATCGGCGTCGATAAGCAAAGCCGGCACGCCTGACCCTGAGGTGTTCCATCAGACCCAGGTACTTCACCTGGTGTCTGATCAGCACGTCATCAAACCGCCCTGAGAGGAGGAAGGTACAGAAACAAAGGAAGACAAAAAGAGCGACTTTTCATTTCAGTTTGATATTCATAGTATTACCATGGTTGTATTCCAATATATTTATAACAATATAGAACCTAGAGAATATGTGTGTTTTGGAATTTTTGGCATTTCTCTGCCGCCATTTACCTGGCTGCTTGAACTCGTTGGATTTGAGACAGCGGATGTACCAAGCATCCTTGGCCATGAGGATTTCTGTCAATCTCAGCAGACTGCTCTTAAACTGGGTCGCCACCTACAGGCCCAAACAATCAGCCAAAGGGTCAAACACCTTGTAATCCCCAGCAGTTAAGCCAGCAGTCTCTCTGTCACATGCATAAGGCTGCTGAATGACACAAGGCTGCATCTGACAGAAACAACCCTTTGTTAGAGCTACAATGTCGTCTCTGCACTGTAGTCTCAACGGGCCCACTGTAAATAATGTTCCAAAAAACTGTGCCTCAACATTTTGGAATGCAGTAAATAGACATCAACAAAGGTTACAACTATTTTAATGAATTGGCAAGGGTGAGCGAAGTAGTTGGTAAAACTTGGTTAGCACTTACAGTCTCAGGTCTTTTCCTGCTGTCTGCTTGTGAGGATGGGAAGCACTCTCTGACTAAGGCGTTTTTTGATTGAATCATAACCTATGAGCAAGGACACTCACACGTATGACAGACGGCCACATCAGCAGTACACACACTTTAGAAATGAAACACTCAATAGGGTCTTTCTTCAAATTGACAGCCCTACCACCATATTATTTAGATAAGAACAGGTAATAATTGAGGAACCAACTAAACAGACTGTATCCTCATCTCCAACATCACATCATCACTATATACAATAAGTGGTGTACAGACTCACATCTTTGATGTTTCTGTACAACAGATCATTGTTTTTGTCCAGGAAGCCTAGCAAGACACCACAAAGTTCTACTAGATTATGAACAAATGACAAAAACACGATTGACTGTGAGGTAAGGCACCAGGTGGCCTGAGACGGCGGTTGGTTTCGCCTCACCTACAACACAGTAGGTGACCTCCCCGGCATAGTGAAGGAGACGGAAGTCCCCCCTCTCCAGAGTCTTACGTGTCTCCTTGTCAGCTACCTTGTGCCTGCGGTCGGCGGGGCAGAGACAAACACAGGAGGCATAGAGAGTGAGAGGCATTACAGGAAGAGCTTAGAGCTCCTTTTCTGTCGGCTCACAGGGGGTGATGACAAGCCATCCATCAGCACACTGTTTACCGGCTTGAGAGAGAAGGCGAGGGTTTGAATATCGAATGACTGTTTTTTTATTGAGCTAGACATCGTATTTAATCAAAGTGGCCAGTGGATAACAACATGGGCATGGCAAAGCTGTACAGTGATTTGGTAAATGATGAAGACAACTGTGCACTCACGTGACAAAGTGAGGGTGACTCCCCATCTTCTCCTCCAGTCTCTCCAGGAAAGTGAGATCTGTGGCGTCCCCTGGTCGTAGACACTCTTCATCCTAAAAATAAAATGCTAAGCAATACTGACAACTTTCTCTGTTTATCATAAATGTGTGATATTACAAACAACAGGTATGGTTAAGATGGTTGTTGTATCCTTACCAGAATTGAGATAATTCCTCTGTGTTTTTCCTCGACCAGATCACAGATGATCTTGTTGTTGAAGAACTGAACCGGCTCCCACTGAAAGTTTATTTTCAATATTATAAGTAGGTTACATTATGAACCTCCTGAAATGGTTTTCATTCAATATTTACTTATGTAAACGTTATGATATATACTGTGTATTAATGTATCTGATAGCTGCAAATATAGTTACCTCAATACCTTCTGCCTCATACTCCTCCTGTTCAGATTTTAGTGTCAGCTGGATGAAGAGCTGCTGCAGTTTTTCATTGCAGTAGTTTATGCAGAACTGTTCAAAACTGACAGCCAACAGATGAAAAAAATAAACTTCCACATGCTTATATCATTACAAATTTCTGAAGGCAATCTTGATTGTAATAAAAAACACTTGCTTCAATTATTTAAAAAGACATAATTATATCAACCTGTTTACATAGAAAACCTCAAATCCATAGATGTCCAGTAGGCCAATAACTGTCTTTCTTGAAGGGTCCTTATGAAAAAGAAATGTAAAACGGCTTCTATTATAATAATACGGCGTATTATTGTTTTCTATTTCCGGGAATTTTATCTTTGTATCTGCCCAAACCTTATTTTCCAAAGACTCGTTAATCCTATTGACGAGCCAGGTGAATGTTCTCCCATAGATGGCTTTAGCCAAGGCATCCCTAGCATAGACTGCATGGTCCACTGTAAAGGGGCTTAGAACCTTTACTCAGAGGGGAGATGGATATTTTAAATACTTCCCAGAATATGTTAACGTCAAATGCAAATTTACTAAATGAAAAATATCCTAGTAAGAGCAAAACTAAATTAGAAAAATGAATGCATTATTTTGTAATTATGTCCTATTTTACCTCGTCTGTTCTGGCTTCGATCTTCCTGCATGTCAGTCCTTCATGAAGCAAATGAACATTGACTCCCAGTAGCTGCAGATAAAATAAGATACAGATATGATTATAATAACTGGCTGCACTGGATGCTGAAAGGATTATGGTCTGTAGATACGTACAGTAGAAACCCAGTGGAGTTCCGTATTGTTGTTCAAGGTGGCACAGCCTTTGCTGTCAGACTCAAACCGAACGTTCCCTAAGTGGAGGACACTTGCGATGATCCCAAACAGGTGCTTGACAGAAGGAGTAGAAGTGTAAGTGATTGTGAAAAGATCGTCTTGTGAAAAGTAGTTGGAGGAGCCGATGTCAACACAGTCATTCACTCACTGCAGTGTCAGTCTCGTCAAAGTGGATGATCTGCAGTGCATTCTTAACGGTCTTCCAGTCGTTTCTGTCGTTGATGGAGGACACGTTGGCACACTCCCCCTGTCAGAAGGAAGAAAACAAAGTTAGCAGGGACACAGATGTTATTTATGGTGCTTCGTGCAGCTTTGTGTAACATTGTTGTCCCTACTTGCAGTAGGTAGTAATAGTGCTGGCAGTTCCGCTCCAGGCCCAACTGGCGGAGCAGGTTGTCCTCTCCTCCCTCCACCAGCTGGTAGAAGATATGGAAGTTCCTTTCCCCATGGTTCTGGTGGACCACTCTCGACTTCTCTAGCAGATAGCTCAGGATGTGACCCCCCACCGCTTCCCCCTGGAGAAACAATTATTCTAGTAAGAACTTTTCTGTATACATATATATAAATATATATATAGATGTAAAATAAATAATAACAACAACAACAATAATAATAATAATAATAATGTAATAAATCATGCTGCTCTTCGCAAACAATGTTACAGTGAGACATGCAAAACAAAACAGAAAGAATTTCTTAAGAACACAATCCAAACCTCTCTATCCTCACCTGGCTGTCAAATTCAATGTCCATATACTTCCCAAACCGGCTAGAATTATCGTTCTTCAATGTTTTGGCGTTGCCGAAAGCCTGCAGAGGAGTAATTTAGCAGTAAGGCCGGTGTGTGTTATGTGTGTATGTGTGAGCAAGAAAAGCACAAGAGAGATATAAGATATGTGAAAGTATGTGCGTGTGTGTTCATGCACGTTTGCTTTTCTTTTTCTTTTCTGTACACACGTATACAGTTATTTTGTTCGTTCTCCAGAGTGTTATGATGTGACTAAACTGTATCAAGTTAGTAATGGCTTTTATTTGATCAATCAGACCTCCAGCACAGGATTGGAAACCAGCATCCTATCGCGGACGCTGTCTAGGAGACTGGAGCTGGGACAGGTAACAGCGTAGTACTGCAGGATCTTCTTTGAGGCCTCTGTCTTCCCAGCGCCACTCTCTCCAGAGATCAGGATAAAGTGGTTGTTGAACTCGGTCAGCATGGTATTGTACGCAGTGTCGGCCAGGGCATAGCTGTTCAGATATACACACAGCATAAATCAGTCTAAGAACTAGTATCAGATTATTCTAGGATACAGCTATTATCCAAGAATGGATTAGATAAAATATGTACATTATTTTAATATTTACAGACATAAAGCCAAATTACTATGAATATGACCTTGATGCGATAAATTGCATAAAAAAATTATTTATTTTTACAAAAACATATTTTGGATTTTTTTTATTCCAATGTCAGGTTCATACACTCACATGTGTGGTGGAAGCTCAAAAAAGTTGACACCCATGTAGACGTCCATCTGCTTATTATTGTAGATGTCCAGCTCTTTGTAGGGGTTCACGGAAACCAGTAAGGTGCCTATGTATGTCTGCAAGTAAATGAAATGGTTGTTGTACTGTAAAACTATGTATTTTTTTGTACTTTTCCCGTTCCCAAGACTCACATAGATGAGGTCCTTGCTGAAGCGTTTCTTCAGGTTGTCGAGGACGGCGGCCTCTGTGGTTTCGTCAAGGAGGACAAAGTCCTGTATGCCCACCTTGTCCCGCGCTGTGAGCGCTCCCTCCATGTCCAACTGACCCTGCAGGGTTCAACCATACAGCCCTATAATCCAAGGCACACTCAAATACTACAGTGCAAATGTATATACACATAAGTATATATATAGAGATAGATATATTTATAGGAGAAAAAAACCTTTGCTTTTTATTAGAGGTTTCGTGTATGCTATACTATATTATACATATAGTATATGCAGTACTATGCACTAAAATGTATTTAGCTTGCAACACATTTTTTATTGAGCGTGCTATTTTAGTCCTACTCTAACATTCTTGACTGTAACAGATTTTCTTTTGATGAACAAATCTCCCATATATTTAAAATACTGTAGAATGTTCTAATGTACTGGATAATTTGGGATGATTGTGAATAGGAAATGTAGCATTTACTTGTTCCGATAAAAATAAAACCTTGTCAACAAAAATGTACAACTATGTACTTTGATTATATAAAGCATATAAGTAAGAGTGTAACAGAGTATATTCATAATAGAGTTTTGAATTGAAGTGTACATTTCATGCTAAGCGAACAGGCGGGAGCCAATGACCACCACAGAGCACAGGGGTGTCTTAGCCAGTGGCCTCAGTCCACCGAGGCTTACAAACAAACCAAACTCTCAACCCAGTGGAAATGGAAAAGAGGGAGCCCAAAAACAGCGGCACATTTAGCCAAGAAGCATAGTGGGAAAAATTCCACCAATCTGTTTTGCATTCTCGACACCAACACTTGGACCAAAGGTTTTCACAGCTTTTGTTGGTTTTTGTGTTTTTTTTCTCTCTCTCTCCCTTTTGGAAGGCAGAAGTCCTTTGATTCTCAACTCTCTGTAAAACATTTAAAAAAGATAATCCATTGGATCTAATTGACACAAAGCCCTTAGTCTCCCCTCTCTGCCCCCCTCCCATTCCACAGCCCCTATTTCTTCTGAGAAAGGCCAAGTGTTTTTGTCCTGTAAATACCACGGAGCAGAGACAAAAAAGACGTTTTTAAAATGCAGTCTACAATCCATTACACATATTCCCCCTGCGTATCCATTCAGTAATTATTCATTAGAAAACATTTAACGTCACAGTGAATTTCACACTGGGCAGTCGAAATACAATGGAGGAGATTTGCCCTGTTTTGGGGTGAGGAGGGGGCTGGATGGTTGGACAGAGTAAGGGGTAAGGGCAGAGGAGGAGGGGATGGAGGGGGGCAGTGTTTGTCTGATCTGAGAACCTCTGAAACGGGGCCGTCTTGAGACAACAAGGCAGACTAAACAGTGCAGTAACGGTCCGTGCCCCACTGCTTGCTGTGACACTCATTTAGTGTGCCCTGAGGGCGAACAATAGGGGCTTGTTCTAGGGAATCCTGTGCTGTAATTTGGACTTCATTACTTTGCTCACACAGGGCCCCATGGAAGGATAAAGGGGGGCTAGTCGGATGAGAAGTTCTTTTCCCCACCTGTCAGCCCCCCCAACTATCCAACCCGGCAAAATCTCACCCCTCTCCTTAACAATACCCCTCACCCCGTGTCCCCACCAATAACCCTCACCCAACCCCCTTCCCATAGTCTGTCCCCCACTTTAAGCCAATGAGACAGGTGAACAATATCATTGAAGGCACCCTATTTGAGACGTCAGAATCAATCTGGCAAAGTGATGGTAGTGGTGCTAGTGTGGGGTATTTGTGACAAGCCCTTTCTTTGTGGGAACAAATTTCTCTCAGGCCAAAGCAAGCAGACAATATACCAAGACAGTGTGAATTAGGGATCTGCCTTACACTACCTAGGTGAAAACATGAGCGATATAAACACAGTTTCAGTCAGGGTCCATATCTAGTTCCACCATTGCCATAGAGATTCTTTATACTGCACTGCCAATGGACATGTAAGAATGACACATGACTAAACCTTTCAGTAACTCCTTTCTCTTATTCAACTCTATATACTATGTCACTTTCAGGTTTTACATTTTGATTAAAGAGGTTGTCATTGAGTGGCACCAGACTCCTATGACACAGAGCCAACTGATAACCACAGCTTAACCTGATTCCAAATTTCCTCGTTACACTCTGTCCAGGACGTTTATCATGCAGAGACATGGGCAACGCCCTTGGGGTGATCAACAGACACTCCTGGGTGACAAATCTCAACAACAGTGGAAAAAGAAGGTTATGTCGTGAATTCAATCACTCATAGTCGGATCAGGTGAGTTGCTTTGACATTCCAGAGTCTAACGAGTTGCCTTTTAATTAAGTGATGGTCCCTCATCTTGGTCTAGAGTGTCAGTGCTGCTTGAGACTGGGTGACCTCATCCCCATGAGAGGCTGAGGCTGTGAGAGAGGGAGCGAGTGGGGGGTTGGGGACACTGTGAGACATGATCACCCACTCAATTCTACACAGAAGAGCCATGAGCCAGGAGCAGTAAAGTTTCTCTCTCTCTCTCTCTCTCTCTCTCTCTCTCTCTCTCTCTCTCTCTC
>JAVQJS010057490.1:0-29406 GCA_036024795.1 Galaxias rostratus | reverse complement strand
ACTATACAAATCCATGTCTATGTGATAACATAATACAAATGTTACCTAATGTTTGTAATATCAAAATAAAATATAAATATATAGTATATATAGTTTTTAAATAATAGCACTGCTCATTACTCTGTTACTCAACAAGCTGGCTTAGATGCTAGATTAGATGACATATAGCGGTTCAGAAAGTAGAAATACATAAATAAAAACTTTGGTTCAAATTCAAAACACCTTGAATGTCAACTCACATATTCATTTAAAAACGAGGTCCCAGAGGAAGGCAGCAGGCAGTTCTTTACAGTTCCTACAGCACGGATACATCCAATTCTACAATGCCATCCCTAGGCCTGGTGTTAAGATGAACAGGAGAGCCATTCAAACTGATCGTGGAGTGTCTCTGGAGAGCCTGACCCTCCACTCCACCTGTGGTCCCCATGGGATCTGCCCTCTCCCATAGGCCACTGAAACATGTCTCACTACAGAGCTCAGCAGCGACGTCTAATACCACACCCGCCTCTGCAGACCGGTGTGAAAAGGTATATTACCATCAAATGCCATACAAACCGAGGGGGCACATTTAAAACTAGGTAATAAACTGAAGGCTAACAACTTGGATATTTATTTGGATTGATCCTGTCACCGAGTCACCCTCAACCCCCCTCCTCCCGTTTAAGCAACCAAGTCAAACAAGTGACCATAGACCATCAGTGTGAATATTTCCCTTGAAAATACCCATACTGTCTCAGTCTCATCACTGGGAGACAGATGCAGTATGTTGCAGGTAGGCACGAGATCTCGAGCAAACATAGCGCTCAGCGCCCCACAGGATCTGATTGCATGTAACTGCACTAGATTTGTGCTCGAGGACAAGTTTAGTAAAGAAGAAGGTATTAAATAGTGAGGTATAGCAATGATCAAAGATTTCACAGCAAAAATAATCTATGACTCTACTTTTTAATATAATCATGAATATTATACTTACCTTATTCAAACAAAATGGGATTTCAATATAAAATTCATATCTGAAAAATCTTATTTCTCTTTTCATAATACAAACAGCAAAAAAGGACTCTTGGGGAAATCTATGAAATAAATGTCTCTCTTTAACATGAAAACTGTAGAGAAACGTCACTTGAAAGTGTGTCATTGTTATTTAAACATTAACATAATAAAAACCAACCAACCCAAATTTGTATTGAACGGTCCACGAGGAACAGATGTTTTGCTAAATTTCAATGTACCTATTTTATACCTAATAATTGGGTTATATATATATATATATATATATATATATAAAGGAAGGAAAACATCTTAATATGAAAGGTTAACCCCATAGAGTTGCTGTCAAGACAAAGCATTTGTTGTCAAAAGGTCCTCTTTGTTTCTGTATTGCGTGTTAATGCAAAATCCCACCCCTGTCTGCTTTCGTTATGCTAGAATGTATTCTCCCAAACATGACAACAGCCACCCAAACACAAGCTGCAAGACACAAAATAGCTGTAGCTCATACAAGTATTCCATGGTAGCATTCTGCAAGCAGATTTATTACAAAAAAACAAACAGTTACAGGAATCTTTACACTAGCCAATTACAAAGACATGAATGCACTACAGACTACTAAGGGGCGAAGAGGCACCAGTTCATGGTCACGTTTCACGCCTCGAATTAAATTGACCAACCAAAAGAGAAAATTGCATTTGCGGAAGAGAAGTGGGATGTAAAAGCCTTGATATTAAAGGATGTCTACATGAACTTGCCTTCAATAGTGTTTTTTTTTTTTTGCATTCCCGCAGTGATTAAAGTGTTGTATATTGTATTGGCCTTTATATGCATTTTGGCAGTATATCATTGCACTTTAGATAAATAGATAGTGTAGGTGCCCCACAACATAAGATGATGCACCACCTGCCACACACACATACAGATATTACAGGACATTCAGTAACTCTTCCAGAGCTCTATACTGCTTCACTGCATATTATCATTCATAAGTGTGTAAAAAGGTTAGTTTACCATACAATGTGCAGTCTTTCCTATTTTTTCTTTTCTTTTGAAACCTCTACAGGTTTGGCATCAATAAAATAATCAAAACAATTTGACATTATTCACAGAAAATTAAATACATTAAGACAAAGAACCAAAGGCCATTGGCATTCCATTCGTACACAATATCAAACCATATGCTCTCTCAACACGATATCTTACATCTTCGCAACAATTTAAATAACAATCGAACACATTTTGCAGTCTTTGTTAGTATGAGTTTATGTGTCTCTAGTATCCACGGTGGGCGCTTCAAGGCCACTGATTATCTCCTTGATCCCTTGGCCAGTTTGCTTGTGGGAGTGGTTTTCTTCTGAGGAGTGGGAATTTTAGAGGGCTTGCCCACGTGCTTGTGGGAGGAAGAGCGGGCGGGTCCTCGGCTGGAGTCTCCCACGGTTTCCGACGTGTCGGAGCACACGGACTGGATGTCGGAGATGTCGAAATCTGAGGCGTCGCTTCCCCTCCTGCTACTTCCTCTGCTGCCTGCTTTACTTCCGGGTCGGCTGGGGTTCCTTCTGGTATCTGGAGAAACAATAAAAATAAAAAAGAAACTTTATTTCAGGGACTGTCTGAATCAACGATAACCACCGTTATGATATAGGTCAATGGCCGCAAATGTTTGACACATGTTATGTGTTACCGTTGTCCACTCAGCCAGACACACGACAAACCTTTTGTTGACTTACCCACGGCCTGCGAACGTGCTTTCATCACAGCAGCGTTGATCAATGTGCCCTCGTCCCCACACTGGAATCCTTTTCCAGATAAATATCCAGGGAGACGCAATTTGCTGCCCTGAATGGGTGTGTTCTGTAAAAGAGCAGATCTATGCTTAAAATCCTTACTGGGCAACCTTTATCAAAAATGACTTTAATCTCATCACGCAAAAAATGTATCATAGATAATCAATAGTCATAAAGCAGTACAATTGATAATTAATTCCTAGGGACTACAAATCAAAACAAGTGGAAATGTTAGAGCAACAATACACAAGGAGTACATATGGTAAATAGCATGCATTAATTTTTAGATTATACTTCAGAGGGGTTAGACCAGGAGGGAGATTGTTTTTTTTTTTTTTTTTCAGCAGCAAACAGAGAAGAAATCAACCAGTTAGTCGCTCAATAAAAGATTCTGGCCCAACAGGAAATGTCGTTAGTTCCCACAGATTCTGCACCAAACTTACAGAGCTCTAATCAGCTGCTGTTGTACAGTAACTGTTCCCATTAGCATTAATAAAATCCATTAGCACTGTTAACCTTTATTTAAAAAAAAAAATGCAAATGCATTTATTTCAATCTCAAAATACTGATTATTTTCCATGGGTTCATAGATTTAAGTTGGATAGGAGGAGGCAGTTGTTAGGTTCTTGCTTTGTAGCGTTCCACAACAACTTTGTCACAATACCTCAGAGGATGAACCTTGGCTCTCAAATGAGTCTGACGATTTAAGAGGAGTGGAGGGTTTGCTGTTTGTCAGCCAGGGTTTATCATAATTGCGGGTTATATGTTGGGGAGTCTGAGGAACAATGGCAAATCAAACACACAGAAAGGATTCAGATGGGGAAATAAAAAAAACTACTACAGTGGAGAACTATGATGAAGATGGAACTGTGACAACAGAGAAATATAAGACATCAGACAGTCATGAGACTGTGACAAAAATGAAACAAAAACAAAACAGGTTTGATGAGGGAAAAAAAATTGGGGAACATTTGAGCCCTAGATATATAGATTTAATCCTTCCACTTAATATAATCACCTCAAAAGGGTCATGTGGAATGTGAGGGGATCTACCGGATCAGATTTGTTGAATTCAGGGAATTCAAACGAGGAAGCTAAATATTTCAATTCATAAACCCTGTCAACATGTTACCTTGGGAGTGCTGGGTGCAACTGGGGTGGGCTGGGCTGTACAGCTGTGGCTGGAATTGGACCTGTTGGGAGAGGCTGCCCTCGACGACGGACGCGACCTTCGTCCCCTGTAGCGAAAGCTGGCCATCACCTGAGTGGTGCCTTCAGGGAGGATGAACTTCTCTCTCAGCTCCATGTTTGTTCTGCCTTTGGCTGAGGAAGCACATTAAACCCACAGAAACATTAGCTGACGAGATACAAACTATTCAGAGTCTTGGAAATACGATCGATGGAGGCAAGGGAAACCAAATTAATTGAAATGGAATTCATGGAGGAGTAACTGCTTTAAATAAAGCAGCTCACTTGAAACAAACAAAAATCATTTCATGGGGGGTTGTGATTGTGATATTGTTAAATTAATAGGCAAAAACAAATTATAAATACTGATGTAAAACGTTGTGTTTTACCCGTGTTGCACTGAAACTCATTAGTAGTCTAACTCTATAGAGGAACCATTTTTCTTAACCAGACTAGCAATGCTGTTTAATTTTCTCCAAAGGAACTCAGAGATCAAACTAATAAGGTATTTCAGACTTATTGTCTGTCTGTCAGTCTCCATAAAGTAAACCTTTCAGCCTTGTTAGTTGGTTAAGAAAACTTTGCCATGTACAGACACAGTAAAAACACCTTTTGTGTAGTTTTATTCAGCAAACCATAAACACCCCACCCAACCAAAAATAATAAAATAATAAAAAGAAAAGAATATCACAACAAGAACCAGCAGGTGATTTTTCACCAAATACTATACTCGTGGTCAGTCCTTTAACGACTTATTGTCAGAATCTTGTTGTGCATAGAAAAAGCAATAATTCAAAACATTTTCAAAACAAATTTGAAAATGAAGTAGTTCCCTAAGCCATCGGTGAGGCTACATGCTGTGACAGATACACTGCGATGTAGGCCTGCAGGTATAGCAGCAGCAGAGAAACACTGGCAACATGCATGGAACACCAAGGAGTCCTGAATGGAACGTGAATGTGAGTGGAATTGGTTCATGGCACGACACCATTCACGATGAGTACTTCAAACCGCAAACACACACGGACACGCCAGGCTCACACACTCGCGGAGGTGCCGACACACATACCACTGGGTTCATGAAGCAAGGTGAGTAAGTTTGAGATTTGCCAACCTAGAGGAGACTGAGTAATTGAAGAATTTGATTCCGAGCGCAACATTTTACTTCCGTGGTGATGCACTAGAAGGAATGATAGAAGGTTTGTTTTTGTCATATAGCAGAAGGATTGTTGAGCTGAGCAAGGAACTAAGAACACATACAATAGAAGGAAAGAGCTCAGAATTCACACAGTAGATAGTAGATATAATGAACTAGGAATACATACAGCCGACATAAGGAACAGGTAGAGGTCAACAGACATTTATAACCAGCCAATAGGGAAGCACGACCATAGAGCTTAAACATACTGGGATCAACACGCAGTATCCTATATAAAACAGGGATACATACAATTTTACCCTAAGACCCCAGGAGTATTCAAACTTGATCTCTTTTCTGTAAAATGTTGATCAGAATTCTAAACAGAACCGTTGATGATTGCGTATGGAGCATAGAGAATGGTTCTGTGGGCTTTTACCTCGGCACGGATCATTTTTGACCAGGAACTCATCCAGGGCCATCCAGCCTCCCCCTACTCGCACCATGACAGTGCTGCGTAGAATCCTGACCAGGCGGAGCTGCTGGGAGTCTCCAAACTACAGGGGAAACATTGACAGAGAGCCACATTAAACACACGTTGAGCCAATGCATATTTACAGAATAGGCTAAACGCAGTGTAACAACAGAAACCAGACAGAAAACAGAGATTGACCAAATCTTTTACATATTTATTTTAACAGTCTCATTAAAATAATGTGCTGAGCGTTAAGTTGTGGTCTCGCTGACATGTATTCAGAGGGAAGGCGGTATTAGCATTACTTGTAATTAGATGCTTTCGGATTGCCCAGTTTCTGTTGTTGCACAGTTAAGACATAAAACACAACATTAGTGATGTTTCATTCACAAAGACAAATGTAGAAGAGGTCAATCCAACTGGTTTGTCATCTCAGACGGGGTGTTTGTCAATAGGAGAATTGATAGTATGATTGGAAGACTGGTAGTGAAAATAAATAGGGGTGCAAATCAGGATCAAGTTGGTAATAAAAGATTAAGTTCAAGGTTCTCCATAATCCTGTCATTATGAAAGTGAGTTTACCAAAACGTGTCGTTTTTAGGTAAAGCAAACCGTTGAAGACAACATGCTATATTCATGACAATTGTCAAGGATCAGTTTGCAAATTAGACAACATTTTGAGATTTAGTTCCTGAAGATTAGTAAATGTTTAGTCTTCATAGTATACTGTAATCTCATGGCCTTTTCCATTTGCTGTACCAAATAGGTAAAGTATTGGGACAAATTTTTGCTGTTGAACCCACATTATCCACCCACTAGGTGGCACTGATGTACTATATCTATAACTTACCCTTACTTAATTAAACCTTGGGAGACAAATATGGGACATCGGACTTTAAAACAAACGGATGTTGGCATGAGTGCGGCAAAGCTTTCCAATACGCTTTCCAATAAAGAGGGATGAGCCATGCTAGATGTGGAGATGAGTGTGAGAAGCCGGCCAGTTGGATGTGGCCGAGAGGGGTGCAAACGCTGACATCGTTCACAAGACAACAACCATGGCCGCATGCTTTCTGTCCAAGGTTTTCACATGATCATACATGGATCTACAAAGACAATACAAAACAGCAATCTCCTGCATACCAGCGAGGTGAAAAGTAGCACTTTTCTACTACAACAGGCGACCATATTTAGGATGCATTGACATCGATGCAGATCCAATGCAACTAGCTCCAATGAGACACTGAGAAACAACATGAGGGATGGGATCTTATTTCTCTGTGGTCCACCACGGTGCAACACGCAAACATGACCACAAATCAATGACCCTTCAGGCGCCTGCAGTACAATCGCTGTTGAAATAGGCCAAACTGCACTTTCCCAAAATGATTTAATGCAACTGGTGATTTTTGTGATTTTGTTTTCATAATAGAGATGATGGAATTTCAAAGATGATCCGGAGGAAAGAATCACAAGAAAACAGCTTAAGAATGACCATTTACCAGAATACAGCTTTCCAAAACGTGTAGGTAGGGAGCGAGATTTTGATTATCCCTGTTTGCTATTGTCTCATCGGCGATAAAGGAGTCATGTAAGCAGTGAACCAGACCGAACTGTTAAGAGAATTGTTTCAGTTCAATTAAGCGTAAATAAACGAATGAATACTACTTCATACATGCTAAACATGTCTTGTTAACCCTTTATAACCCATGACAGTAATATGTCCCATTGCCAATCTCTGTCCATCAGTTTACAAAGCATGTAGTCCATGACCCCGCATGAGTTATGAACCCCGGACTGCATCATGCAATTTGTCCAAGGCATTGCAAAAAAATAAATAAACACATAACATAATCCCAAAAAGCACAGGTGGTGCCCAGGTATAACAGCAAAAAAAAAATGTGTTAGTTTGTTCAAACAAAATATAAAAGCCATTGCTGAGGAGATTCATTCCCATATGATCCTGAGAAAAGAAGCAGCTGACAGGCACACATAAAGCGTGATGTATTTATACACTGCCCATTCGCTTAAATTAACGTACAGTGCTGGGATGGTGGAATTGGGATTTGAGGGTAAAAACAAACAAAAGTATTATATCCTGTGAAACTCAAAAGCAGATATATATTCAAATAAAAAAGATATACTTAAAAACCGAACATATGGATATTTTATTTTTTGGTATAACTTGTTTAAATAGTACTTCTTGCTGATCAAACTCACAACTGTGTCTCCTTTATCCTCTACAATTGAAACCATTCCTAATTTAATCACTGGAGAAAGGGATGAATAGTGCATCCAATCTTTGTGGTCTATTCTATCAATGGTTTCTGCTTCTTCTTCTGCTTCATCTCAAGATAACATAATGACCTAATACGTTACTGGCTGGACAACAAATATCAAACATACATAATGGGAAGTTAAGAAGTAAGATGTTACATAAGAAGTTAGCCTTCTTTAAATTGTGTTTTTCCGGTGGCGTTACTATAGTCTATCTACTTTTTGAGTTCCATTTTGATACAGTCACTCTGAAGAGAGGGTGTTACTTGGAAAACAAATATGGTAAACCAAAAAGGACACTTATTTAGACACAGCAACCCATAATAAGGCAGGAAAAGACGGCATTTATATGTACCTGGTTTCCAAGGTAAAACTGGAATTGGGAGAAAACAATGAACATATACACTCATTAGACAACCTTTTTTAGAATTGCATATTTTTATATTCACTTACCTTCAAGAAAACATGATATTGATTAAAAAAATCTAATTGTATTAGGGGGAGCAATACATTTAGGAAGATACAACATTTGCATGACTTACCCGATATTTGTTGGCACCGATTTGCTCCACTTGAAATCGTTTGGGACATTTACATTTAGCCACTTGTCTTGTCACCTACAACAACAGTGACAACTGTTATTTGTCTGCAATCTTATACATTACTAAAGTTAAGATGCATTTTGTTTCTAAGTACCTCATCCTCAATTTTGTCTGCATCCGTTACTGGCTTGTAAGCGTCTTTGTTGGGATGAAGTGCCGCCACAAACTCATAATAATCAATGTAGCCATCTCCATCCCGGTCAAAGATGTCCGCTACCGCACTCATTTCCAGTCGACTGGTAGGGAACTCTGTAATGTGATGTAGGCTATTAGCATTGTGTTAGCATGTGAAGGATAGCGCTCTGCCTTAGGATGCTGTCTAGCTACTTACTGGAAGACAGAATGCCCTCGATGAACTCCTGTCTGGTCACCTTGCCATCCTGGTCCTTGTCGATGCGACGGAAAAAGTCCATGACGCGGGACTTCTTGTGGTTCATCCAACGCATGTAGCGCTTCCGCCACACATCGAAGTCAAAGTTGGCAAACTCCTTCAGCTGGAAGACGAGACGCACAAAAATGTCATGGAATCGTCAATCGCACGTTCTATAGACGTCTGTATGCTTTGACGTGACCCACAGCAAGAGATCCCCCGTTTAAACCGGCTCACCTCCTCTAGTCTGTCCATGGCGTCATTGAGTTTCCGTCTCCTGTCCAAGGCCAGCAGCCAG
Source organism: Galaxias rostratus (assembly GCA_036024795.1). Taxonomy (NCBI): domain Eukaryota; kingdom Metazoa; phylum Chordata; class Actinopteri; order Galaxiiformes; family Galaxiidae; genus Galaxias; species Galaxias rostratus. Next base: position 20,281 of record JAVQJS010057490.1, on the reverse strand, counting down.
ACTTGCTGCCATTTGCTGACCAGCAGGTTGACCTGGGGGTTCTTGGTCTCGATCGGTGCCTGTGTGGCCGGCGGGTACATGGTTTGCGTGGGAGACCTCTTTCCTGAAAAACAAATGAAAAAGTTCAACGATGATGATTTTCCATTGAAACGTTCTTCCTTTTTTTTAAAAGCCGGGAATAGAACAGAGATGACATCATATGAGGTGCTGCAAAGTGGAGAATGAGGTATGGGGGGGAGGGGGTAGTTATAGTAGTGGCTCAAACAACACAAAGCCAGATGGCTCAGGTCAGGGCCTTTACAGACTCTTTGTTGGACACATACTTCCAGCTCTTCCTTTCTCCAGCACAGGGATATGGGACTGGCTCTGGGGTTCTGTGGCCTTTCTTTTGTGGGTCTTAGTGATTTTGTCAACATCTGGCTGCTTCCTGGTCATTTCCTCCATAAAATTCTGCAAGGGCAAATAGACAAGGATGCTTACAGTCTGCCCAGCAAATTACCTCACTGGCAGTTGGCTACCGACCAGAAAAAAGCACTATGAAACACAATGATTGAGATAGATATAGAGAGATAGAGATAGAATAGATTGCTAAAATGAGTATTTTCTTTCCTAAATAGGCTAGGTATGAAGGCTAGGTTGACGTTATACCTGGTGTGCCGCGATGAGGGCCTTGACCTCCTCTATCTCTTGAGGCAGGGCTTCCTTATCCTTGTCGTTGAGGGTGGTCTCGGCCCACTGCAACCAGCCAAGAAGGCCCTCCAGCAGCTCCTGAGTGGCTCGCACCTCCCCGAGGGCTGCCACCAGACGCTGTTGGTGCTGTCCCGCCCACGCCTGGACCTGGACATCGCAAAACACACACACACAGCACAGTTAGAGTCTTCTGTGTATCACCAATGAATGGTTAAAGACATCATAAAATGAAGATGTGACATAGTATCCCTATATAGCTAAAATGGATAGTATAGCTTCTCTATGCTCTGCATTGTTCGTTATGTTGACCTTTGACCTTCACAGTGACTTTTTTTATCATTCACGAGCGACCGTCCGACACAGAGATCGAACCAGTTCTTCATCTGTGCTAAGACACACGGCCGACAGGCATTGCTAATACACTGACCTCCTCGAAACGTGCTTTAATGATGGTGTTCCAGTGTTTGATGGTGGTGATAGAGTCTGGATGGCAGATGGTCAAGATAGCCTCCCCCAGACTGGTGGCTTTGTTCAGACCTGCTTTCTTCTCCTCCAGTTTCTTCATGAACTCCTTTTTAGAACAAGAGCCATTAGAAATAGTTGAGCGCACAAGACATTAAATGGAAATGTGCTGCCAAGTTTGCTCCATAATAATGTGAAATTGGATGTATAATACCATACTGTGTGAAGTCACACAAAGCTATTTTCAATTTAATTTGATTATGTCTAAAGAGGAAAAATCTCTCATTGAGCCTTTGGCATGAAATGTATAATCTATGACAAATAAACTGGCATCTATCGCACTTCATCTTAACTGGCAAAAACTTTAAACCGGTCGCGTTTTAACTTCACAAACTCAAATTTGTCTAATGTCTCATAGCCTTGGAATTTCAAATTGGTCATGTTTCCCCAGCAGATTGGAAAAAACGGACACCGCTACACCACGTAAGAAAATATATTGCTAAAGTTTCAACAGCCAGCTTCAAGTTTCATCCAAAAGTATATAGTCCAAAACATTACCTCTACAGATCACACAGCAAACTATGTTTATATTTATTCTAATATCAGGTACAACAACATGACACCAAAAACTTAAGAACCCCATAAACACCACTGCCATTTATTATTTGCCTAAATGTCTAGTGTAGACTGGTCTAACTGTACCTTGTGTTGCTCAATGAGCGCACAGAGGGCCTCCTCATCATCAGGCAGGTTGCCATGGAAGCGCAGACTCTGCTCTGCCTCGGCCAGCCACTCCAGCAGGATATGGACTGTCGAGTGGAACTCCTCGGCCTGCGTGTGGGGGTCAAAGGTCAACAAACAGGCAAGTTGTACAAACCATAACATTCATTTATTTTGTGGTGTATTGGTTCTTTGAGTGGACTGAGGGAATATGTTTTGCACCTGACTGAGGGCTTGTTCCAGGCGGGTTTGCTTAGAGACAGAGAGGGCACAGACAGTGTCCCAGCGGGTGCCCAGCTCCTGCATCTGAGCCTTGACCCAAGACGAGTCATCGTGGCTGCTCTCTACCAGCTCCTTGGCAGAACGCTTTAAGGCATGGAGGCTGCCTGTCCGCTTCCCCAACTCTTTCTGAAACACCTGAGAAAATCCCCCCAAATGGATAAGGTTAGAAACACACTGACAGACCTAGACACAAAAACACACCTGAGAAAAAAAGTATGATGTAGGAGACTAATTTATTTTTCAAAAATAGTCTAGATCCAAATGAAACAAAAACCCAATCAAAACTGTTGGAAAAACTGTAATATTTGTCCAGTTCTTCAACCTTAACCAGAGCTCTTTAAACTGAGCATTTGAATCCTGGACCCCCCAAAAGTCATTTAGATGTCTTTGAAGGTCAACTACGAAGGATGACTAAACCCAGGAAAAACTCAGTCTTTGGCTACACCTCTACTGCGGTGCAGTGACTCAGATGTCCTGCCAAGCATCACCTCAGTGAGCCTTGCTCTCTGGTGTCTCCGCTAATTCAAGCCAGCAGTCTCTCCACACAACACCATTTCCGACAAACGCCTAGGGAAAATGAATTACCGCTCTCGAGCTGTAATCATATTTGATATCTCTTAGGCCTGAGCCACCGGGAGGAATGGACTAGATGCTAAGGAGAAAGACGACGAGGGCAGCAAAACTCTGTTCTGTCTCAGTGATTCTGAACTTTGCCTGACCTTACAGGAGGATGTTCACAAAAAGAGACAACGTCTTTAAGGCTTAAAAGACCGAAGTAGATTTTTCCACCTCTACACGTCTGTTAAGTAAATCATTGATTTCATGTTGTGATTAGTGTAGTGGGTGGCCTTGGGATGTTGTACCTTATGGTTGTCGATCAGATTGAGGACTAGGTCTATGTCGCCGTGGACAGGCTGGTCGTCGGCCAGCTGGGGCTCCACTTTGTACAGCCAGTCGATGAGCGCCTGGAGAGCGTCAGTGAACTGCCCGGAGAACAACAGGGCCTCCTCTAACTTGTTTTGCCTGAGAAAGAATACGTAAGAAAAATGCAAGACTGGTAAAACAATGACTATCCACAATGATTTTAGTTCTGCACCCTTATTCTGAATTGATTTCGGATGACGACATGACATGCGGCGATGTAAGCCACACGGCAGACTTGTAGCGGCGTGCTGCACTCCTACCTCTCCACTGACTTGCCACAGACTGTGTCCCACTTGTCCCTCAGTTCACTCAGCATGTCGTCCAGCTTCTGCTTGTCGTCCTGCAGGGAGGCCTTGTCTTTCAGGGCACGGCCTGTTCGACTGGTGGTGTCGTACACCGAGTGTTTGCTCCCCAGAGCTTTCTGGAACTCCTGCGGGCATCCATACCGGAGGAACGTTAGCATTCGTCAGTTCGTCAGATAGAAAACTGCTGCAATATTTAGCTGTCAAACATGAGGGGAAATAATACCAAACAATATATCCATTTGCCCTTTAGAGCTAAACGTATACCTACTCCAATGGTGGAATAACATAAAGTATATTCTCTAGGCTTTAATAGAGGTAGAGTGTATATTATACTATTCAGACTCCAAGGCTCTTCGATGCATTGTTGGAATTTTGAGATCCTGATAAACAGTGTCCGTGTGGCATGTGAACAGATATTATTTGAGTACATTTTGACATAATGTGTTGTAACCGAAACCAAAATAGGTCAAACATTGCTGCCCCTTCACTCCATGTGGATTAAAAGTATCCGAGGCCAGGGACGCCCCTAATACATTCCATCCAACCAGGGATTATGACAGGATTAGTAAAATCTCCTCTTCGAAACAGTTCTATGAGGACGGGACTAGACTGGACACACTAAAGAAATGCACTAATGCACACCACGTGTATGTGTATGATTTCCATAAATATTTTTACTATGAGAGTAATTGCACTCGTCTACTCATTTGTTAAGTCTATAAAAAGCACACGAGGTTGCAGTTTTGTAAGCAGCTGGCTTACTAACACAGGGTTGATGAATGGTTGAGCCGCTGCAGATGTTTTGTCATACTAAATGCGACTCCTTCCCGGTTTCTCAACCCCCCCACCCCACCAACTCCACCTCTGTCTACTGTCGTTCTTTAGTCACCGGGGGGAGGGGATTAGAGTAGTTCAGTCACCTTGTGCTCCACCAGCTGCATCTTGATTTTGTCCGGATCGTTGGCGATCTCCAGCTCCGAGTCCAAGGCTTTCTCAGACTCTTCCAACCATTCCGTCAGCTTGTTCCAGGTTTCGTAGAACTAGGAAGACGCAAAGAAATAAAACTTGGGGAGCAAAGCTCACAGTGGGATATATGACTTCACATGATTTATTGTTAAGTCAAGGTGGTGCCAAGAAACATTATCCCCCTTACGCTAATGACGGGCTACGACAGGTTTTTGGGAATGAGCGTGTAACAGTATCCAAAAAGAACAAAGCACCATAAAACTTTTCACACATCGTCTCTTCTTGTTATCGATGACGTCACGTGTGACCCTTGCGCACGCTTGCCTTAGGCTCTGCACATAACCCCTCACCCGTGTGTGCCACACTGCCAAGCCCATGCCTTACCTGCTTGGCTCTCTTCCTGGCGTCATCCAGCAGTCGACCCCTCTCCACGGACCTCTGCACCAGCTTCTCCCAGCGACCCTGGACGCTGATCAGCAGGTTCTTAATCAGCACCACGTCTTGTTTCTGGCTGAAATACTTCAGGTGAGTGCCAGTCTTGTCCAGCTCAATGATCTGCTCCCTGTGGGAGTTCACCTCCGTCACAAATATCTGTAAGTCCAACCCCCCCCAAAAATTTAAATAAATTAGAGTCTATGAACACAATACAGAGCACTGTGGAGGCAAGTCAACAAGATGGGGTTGGATTTAGTGGACTGAGAAAGTGAAATAATCACAAATAGCACAAAAAAGCACAGATAATACAACAGTACAAGCACTCAAAACCTATGTTTTTGGTGTGAAACCACAGGTACCAATTACGCATGCTGTTGTCTAAGGAGGGTATTTTATTCATGTAATCTTTTCTGGATGGACTGGGTAGCGTTATTTATACACTGCCTTCACCCAAAGGAACCCTAGACAATAGTCCCCAAACCCACATACCTTGTGCTCATCGATCTGGAACATGATGGTCTCCATTATGAGGGAGGCAGGCGAGGCCATGGTCAGAGTCTGCTCCGCTTGCATCAGCCAGTTGATGAAGTCTTGCAGGGAGTTATGGAAGTCTGTGGCCAGGGTCAGGGCCTCCTCTAGTTTTATCTACAGATACAAAGCAAAGACCTGAGTGACTCGCTTGATTTTATCATATACAAACACCCTTGATTTGATGGATTGACTGACTTGGGTGTATTGATGCTGGTTTGTTTTTTATCTTTCTTTTTTAATCTGTATTTCTTAGATTTTCTCTGGTTTGTAGAACTCTTTGGAATACACACCATGTGCACCCATAATATACATAATGAAATCCTACAAAAACACAAAGGACTATGAATAAAATGTTGCTAACTGCAACGGTGTTAGATAATGGTCAAAATGCAATTGACGAACATATGACCATTGCTGAGATGTGAGCAGCCCCGGAGATTATCATGCTGAAATAGACGAGGCAGCACTAGCAACAGAACCATTATTTTATCCGACTAAAAATGGACCCATTACGTTTTAATCACATTAGATAAATTGATTTACTATGGTTGGACCAATACAATGACACACAAGCAGAAGTGAAAGACCGGGGCAATATCCGAACTCTATTAAACATTGAGCTGATGACATCCGAAGCATTAGCAGGAGCTAATGTCGGCTTGTCTTTTCACTGCACCGCACCTTTGAACCAGACTGGAATATGCTACTGTACTCTGACATTCATAGACTTAGCTTGTTGTAATGTTGACTTGCCTTTTGAATGAGCATGGAATATGCTACTGTACTTTGGAGTGAAAAAAAGCTATGAGAAATGAAGTATAGTATAGGCAGGGAAACCGTAGTGGGACTTTGGTTTGGAACAAATCCCGACTTTAATCTGTTCTTGCTTTTACATCCGGCTTCGATCTTCCTGCGCACAGACGCCGAGGCACTACTAGAGCATTTTATTTTTTTGTTCCATGCTGACTCAGACGTTTTCCTGCGTGGCCATACTGTGTGAGTGGCTCCTATATGTAGCCCTGCCAGCCCCGGTCTGCTTCACACCATTCATTACCGCCACCAGGATTAGAGGCTTACACACACAACAAGGCAGTGCCAAAGTGCATGTCAGCAATCCCAGATGGAAACTTGAACCTTTACAGTTGTGAATCATCAGACAAAGATAGACATGCTTAGGCCAGATAAAGCCTGTCCAAAAAACAATTGGTGTGATGTCCGATACCGGTCTACTAATGAACAATTTTCTTGACAAAACAACGGCGATTTGGATCACCATTGCAGGTCTCCTTTAGTCTGTGTACGCCTAGATCTCCTTACCTTTTTGTCAGCCACCTTGGCATTCACTGTTTCCCACTTCTCCTGCAGGTTGCGCAGGTCTTGCTCGGTGTTGCTGTCTTGACCCTCCGGAGTCCTGCTGAGCTGGTGACCCTTGTTGAGCAGCAGTTGGTAGAGATTCTCCTTAACCTCAAGAGATGAGCACAGCTCCTGTACAGGAAACAGATTGTGTGAGAGACTGGCCATGTTCTGGGAACATTACTGCAGGAATATCATAGAGACACAACTACATTGTAGTCTAAAAATGCCATGATCTTTATTATCAAATGAATGTGGCAGGCAGCAGCATTTCCTGCTTTTGGTTTCCACTTTGCTCTTTAATCATATCATCGCAAATCCCAAAACAGTAAAACAGTACTAGTAGTGAGGTCCCCACAGAAAAAAATATTTTTCATAGTCCTCAAAAGTTGGTTTGAACATTGGACATCATAATTTTTTAAACAGTCCGGGTGCTCTTGTAGCCACTATGTCTTGCTAATAGTCCACGCTCAGGACAACCCAAACAGAACACATGTCTAGAGGTTCATCCATTTAAAACACTTCCAAATATTTTTTTATGCAGGCGTGCCATTTTGCATTGTCATTTAATTTTTCATACTTATGAGAAAACACAGCGAGGCCTTTTACAAGCTTGCCATCTGCATGCGGCTTTTCTCATCGCCAAATACATACCAGATGGGCGTTAAGCTGCTCCCGGGCCGTGTCTGGTAAGCCTCCCACCGCCTTTGATGCCAACAGCTGACGCTCCGTGTCTTTCAGCCATTGCTGCATATCTTCAATCTCACCATGGAAACCTTGGGCCTATAGCACAATGCAACCACAGTGAGTGCTACGGGATTCAACTATTTCACTGTGTGAAATGCAAGGGGTAGAAGGGGGGCATGTCTGAGTTAGCCATTGCTGCTAATTCTGGGTCTGGGTCCCTTTACAGTGAGAACAATAAGATCTAAAACAATAAAAATCATTCACTATTTAAACTCACACTCTTTGTAGCTCTAGTATTGCGCCATTTTGAATGTAAGTTAATCCTTGGAAGTATCAAAATATGAATACACTTGCTTTATACAATTATTTGAAATCTATCTGTCCCTTGAGCACAAAGTATTAAATAAAGCCAGATCAAAATGTAATAGAATATGTGCTTGATTACAATCTCTTTAAACATATTTGAATATTGTTCAAGACATACTCTTTACACTGTCAGAGTGTTTCCCTAAATGTCAGTTGAATGAATAGAAGCTCCAGGAGGCAAAAACAGGAATGAGGGCGGGGGGAAGGGTTACCCCACCTCCCACACGTCTAATAGTACTTTTCTGATTTTGCTATTTAAAATTCCTGCTCTCCTGGTGAGAGGAAAATCAATCACAAACTCCTTCATCAGGAGCACATCACTTATCATAGAGCCAGTGTCTGCTGAGGTGTTGCTGGCGAGGCCAAATCCAGATGAAACCTGGTGTACACTCCAGAAGTCAGATCAGAGGTTACCTGGATTAGAGCACTGTCCAGTTGTTGTCTCCTCTGCTCTGTCTTCTCCAGAATGGCCTTCCAGCGTAGGCTGAGGTTGTCCAGTTTGCTCTGCAAGCCAGAGGCTTCTTCCCCGGAGGTGGACTCCACCAGGTCACAACCTGCCTTGTTGACTGTCTCCACTGTACTCTTGTGAGCCAACACGTCGTTCTGGAGGACCTGGGTAACATGATGAAAGGAATGGGACCATATACACAGGGTCAGATGATCGGAAATACAAAGTCAAATCGATGGCGTACACAAGACAAGAGTTAATTCATATCTATGTGGAGTTAAGATGGTGGATTTGTCATTACGTGGTGCTTGGCGAGCTCGATCTCGATGGCTTTGGGGTCTCCTCCGGTCTTCCTCTGCTCGTTCAGCAGTTCCTCAGTGTTTGTCATCCAGGCCAGGAGCTCATCCAAGGCATGCTGGAACTGTCCCAAGGCAAGAAGAGCTCCCTCCAGTTTGTGCTGTATGAAGAAAGAGAGATTTCAGATGAAAATGGGACTGACCTTCAAAAAGAGAACCTGCTTTTAAAACCGTAAAGTAACACAAATGAAAAATGTTATGTTTAGCTAAAGATATCAAAGTTGTGGTAATGACTCGCCTGTCTGGTGATGATCTTCTCATCCAGGTTGTCCCAAAGCATCTTGAGCTCAGCCATGGGTTCTTGGATGGCACTGCAGTCTGCCTCATCGACTACCTTTTTCAGCAGCAGGCCTGCCTGATGGTTCAGACGCTCCATCTCAATCTGCAGCTGGTAGGCCTCTCCTTTGAACTCCTACAAAGTACACACACACACACACGCACACACACGCGCACATACACAAACACAAACCATTCAAAATGAAAACAATTATAGAAATAGAAAGGCTATTCTGCAAACCTACCCATTAATCTGACCCAATATCAACTGGTCTTTCACAAGAGACTGTCCCTTTTGAAAGAGACGCAAACAATTTGTCCCATACATACGTCCCATTCTATTTAATATGTCTATCTATGGTTTACTGTACTGTGCAGTTCATAGAGGGTTCACAGCCCAAACACAGCTGCTATTTGATCTGTTGTGTTGGCCATCTTCATTTGAAAGAATGCCACCCAAGGACAACAAAAGTGAATTATCTTTGGAAATCGTGGGAACATATAGAGTAAACCAATGCTTTCACAACACAGATACATAAAGTAACATATCGTAACGCTTTACAAAATCAAAGCAACACAATACAATACCTTGAGTTCAACAATCTGCTGCTTGACCGTTTCCAGATCAGTGCCTACAGGAGACATGGAATCCAGTTTGCTCTCCACGATATCCACCCAGTCAAACATGCCCTGAGAAAAAAGGAGAGGAGACCATTGTCAACGGGACAAGTTTCAAAATGAATCGGATTACACGCGCTGTATTGTGACACCAGTTCTTTCATGTGAACCTCAATAGCAGCAATAACAAGCATACACATAGCAGAGGAGAGAGAACCCAAATAATTTAGTAATACTAAGAAGGCTAGTAAAAATAATTAAAAGATGCCTCATAAAACATCCGTGGAAAAAACATACTGCACTATAAAAGGACTTTCTACAATTAAACCAGTAAACAAAACACATTAAAAAGTGTTCTAAAAAGATCTAAAAAGGCAGCTGATGTTTAAAATGTTGAAACAAACAGGCTTTTTCAACCAGATAAGTACAAACAACACTATTACAGTAAGCAAGTATGCAAGTACATATGCTACGTATTGTATAAACCATTGCCTGTGGCATGAAGACAGCTATCCCACTGACAACATGATAAACAGCCACAAAGACAAATCCTGATTTATTGGACAGAACTCCTCTTTATCATTCTTTATATGACAGATACGGCTGAAAGTCTAGTAGAATTTAGGATGGAAAAAGGAGTTCACTGTGGTAAGGTGTGCCTCAGACCAGATAGAACAGGTGTAGAATTACTTACAGTAGGGTTTCTATACTGAAACATACCTGAAGGCCATCCTGGAACTGCACAGCACACTGCATGGCCTCATCCAGCGTGTCCACCCTCTCCCTCCAGGTCTTGTTTAAGTTTTCCCATGCTAAATTCACCTGGGAATTACAGCATACGCGTTAATCCATACATGAAAATCCATACAGACATAACAAACACCTCGTGCAAATTCTGTCATTTTAGAACAATACTAAGTGACATTTAGTTATTTTGCCCTGCAGTAACACAGCAACACACTGGTAGAGCCTGCCCTTGAGAAAAGCGGAACGCGCGAGGAGCAGGTGAAGAAACAAACACCTATGGTCGCTGATGATAAATTATTACCTCATCGATGCTCTTCTTTATCACAGGCTTGTCGGGTTCCCCACAGGCGGCCATCAGCTCCTCTCCCAGGTTACGGACAACCTCCAGCTCTTCTTGAAGTCCGTCGATCTCCTCTTTGAAGCCCTGTAAGACAAGATAAAACAATTCAGTTAGGCTGAAAACAAAAGACTTTTCATATAGAAAATCAGTACAATTCTGAAATTCTAACAAGTGAGTGAGTAAGTGAAATTCTTTCCAACCTCCACAAACTCCTGCTGCTGTTTGACCACCGAGGGGTCCACCCCAGGTTCCTCAAGCTCCCTCAGCAGATCCTGGGTGTCTTTGATGGTGACTATGAGGGCACAGTGGTCGCACCAGAACTTGTCGGCAAGGTCCATAACGTCCAGAAGCTTGGCATCCCTCTCCTCCAGCAAGGCATGGATGTCGTTCCACACAAAGACCATTTGATCCAGCTGGTCTTGCACAGCTTGAAAAAAAATTGATTTCTTGATAAAAGCACTTCGATAGTTAGGGAAAACCTAGCACACTAATCGTATGCCAGCAGTGTTCTAAACTGCATGTTTAACGGCCGTCAACGGGAGGCAGAATTACCTTTGGCAGATATGTCCTTGTCGGCTCCCTCAGAGCGTGCGATCATCTCCTCTCCACGCTGCCTGAGCAGCTCATAGGAGGGCTGCAGCTTCTCCAGGTCCATGGTGACGGCCTTGTTCTCTGCTATCTGCTCTCTGATCTTTTCTACCTCTACGGAGATCGACGGAGGCTGACGCAGACGCTCCACTATTCTGCCTAGCGACTCCAACATGGGATCGATTTTGTCATGGAACTGGGAAGGGAAACGGATGGGGAAAATGTGTTAAAGGAGGGCCTGCTCAGACATCAACATTTCAATAAAAAAATCATATCATCTTATTAAAAGATATTTAAAATCCATTAAAAAAATTAAATCCATATGCAGTGTATATTTATACACAGTTGGAGCTAGACCTGTTCTGATTCTGTTTTCAAATGAAGGACATGAACAATGCATCCCTTTGCTTTGACTTGAGGCAGGCACATGATAAGATACTTCAAAAAATTTAATTCTTCCTTGGCTTTTCTATCAGTGATTTAATTATTTTGGCGGGTTATAAACTGTTTGCTTTATTCCTACTGACTTACAGCCTAATCTACCCTTTACCTAAGATGCTGTTATGTCCTAAAATACAACAGAACAAAGTGCATAGTAAAGTAAAGAAACAAACACACTTCTTAGTCACAAACTATAAACCTCACTGGTCTATCTAGCCTTTTCATCCAAATACAATAAAACTTGATTTAAAATAAATAAATAGATAAATAAAATAGTTTACTTGAGTGGACTTAGAGATGGCTTCATCCAGGGTAGCCGCCCTCTGCTTGACATCGGACTTGAGCTGGGCGTAGAGCTGGTCCGTGGCTGTGTACTTCTCCCTGATGGACACCCCCTCTGCTGGACTCAAGTCCAGGAGCTGGGGGCCTGTCTTGTTCATTTTGTCAATGTGAGGCTTGTGCTCAGCTATCAGCTCACGCATTTGCTGTGGAAAAAAACGTCCCTCGTCAGAAACCATGCAGGCACCACAACACATTGGTCTCGTACACCTATTCAGTGTCAGTTTTTATTTTATACTTATTGGATCATCAAAAGTTTTGATCAAATATTTGCTCATCCTGTCACTGTCCCATCTTACTCTGAGCTCCTCCTGCTGTTGCCGGAGCGCCTCATACTCGATGGCTGGTCGAGGCAGTTGGCTGAAGTTGTCCCGTGTCTCCTGTAACCAGGGCCACAGTTCTTCGTAGGTCTCCCAGAACTGGCTGGCCAGGGAGTGGGCTCGTTCCAGATCCAGAAGGCGCTCCGAGTTAAGCTGGCTGACCGCTCCATACTTCTCCAACAGAGCCTGCATCGTACCCTGTGCAAATGTAAGAAACAAAATATACTGCCGATTGTAGAGGCCAAAAGGGTGTTATGATTCTAGTAAGTTTCTCTTTCAACAGTAAGACAAAAATAATAAAACAATTTGTACCTTTAGGATAAGTTTTTCTTCTGGGTCCTTGCAGTTCATGACAGCCTCACCCGTTTTCACAATCTGGTCTACAGCATCTTTATGTCTCATGATGTCCATGGAGAAGCCCTGGAACAGCATCAAAGGACCATGTTTGGTGTTTGACTTTCAATACACAGTGTGCACCTCACACACACACACACACACACACACACACACACACACACACACACACACACACACAAACACACAAACACACACAAACACACACACACACACACACACACACACACACCAACACAGCTGCAGAAAACCTCAGTGTTTGCAGTCATTGTTTGTCCTATGTTCTGGAAGCCTGGAATCTCTATGGACAGATATAGGGTGACAGACTGACCTTTTGGGCCTGGAGTTGAGCTGTGGTTTGGTCTGTCTCCAGCTTGATCTCCCCCATCGACAACAGCTTCTTTTCAGCCTCTGTGAGCCAAGCCAGCTCAGTGTCAGCCGCTTGGTCAAACTATAGGGCACAAGATGTAACATCCTTGAGTTATGTTTTTTTACAAGTAAAACATCTGCAAAAAATTGAGTGTGAAACTAGCCTCAGATAAAAAAGAAGCATTTTGTATCTGATTCAATGTTGTTAGAACTAGAAAATAATTAGATGTAAATTAGCTGAAAAGTGTAACTGCTTTAATTGTTGGATCAACAAAAATGTTAGCAAATAAAGCTCCCATGAGAATTCTTGCCCGAAAGTACAGATTTTGCCCCTTCAAAAGATTTAATTTACATCATAATAGCGTCAATGAGCCCGAAATGCTAATGAGCATTCTGGTTTGGGTCTCTATTGTTAAGCACATTACTAAGGGGTGTGTTTTGTCAGTTTTTTTTTTATTCGCTTGTTTAAAATCTCTTGGGGTTTCACCCAAGTTTACCTGCTGGGATCTGAGAATGGCAGCATCAATCTGTTCCACGTGATGGGCTAGGGTTTCGCTGGCCACTCTGTAGCGATCGTTAACCTCCGTCACCAGTTTGTCCAAGCCCTCCCTGGCTCGCCACGGCACCAGCTCTAGCAGAGAGCTGGCCACCTCGTTCAGTTTGTCCACCTGGGGCTTCTGCTCTTTGGCCTCTCTCAGCAACGTCTAGAGGCAACAGGGAATAGCAAACAGTTGGCTCGTTTGCAAATTCAGTCTGGTAGCAACGCATCAATTACATGAAACCCATAATATTACAACGGAGATGTACTGCAACATATGACAAACGTTTCTCCTTGAGAGCACAAGAAACAAATGCCATGTACCTTACTATTGAAAACGTTTCTAGATAGAGCCTAAAAAAACATCGTACCTTCTGCCTGTCCTGTGCCAGGGTCAGCTGTTCACCCACAGGCTCCTGGTGTTCAAAGGTCTTGAGCTCAGCCTCCACCTTTCCCAGCCAGGAGTCCAGGTGGTCGTGGTTGTCCTGCAGCTTGGTGGCCAGAGCTAGAGCCTGCTCCAAGGCCTTGGACACGTTACGGCTCATGGTGTTCAGCTCGGCATATCTGGTTTTGATTCCATCCAACTTGCCTTGGATCACCACGACTTCGTCACCTATCGGGGAGCCATAGTACGTTGTTCATGGTGTGGACAGTGGAGGGGTCCAACGTTGTTTGCATGTATTGTGCTAGCGAAGTGACCAACCTGTTGTTTGTTTGAGAAGCTCGGTTCCGTTCGTAATGGCTTGGTCAATGTTCAGTTTCCTCAGCTCAATGTCTTCATGCAGTGCCTGACAGAAGAAACATATACCCAGAAACTCACCATAGGCGGAAAAGTAACTGGAAGGGACTTCGCACGTTATAATAAACCAAAAAATACATCTAAAGCAAATGAACGTGGGTGACTGTAACGTAAACACAAATGAATGAATGGGAGCTCGGGCCTGAGGAGGAGCGGTCCAGTACCAGTTGTTCCGCACACTGCTTCTCCAGCACGCCCGCTCGGTAGTGATCCACGGACACCTCACTCAGCCTGGCGTGCACCTCACTGAGCCAGTTCATGAGGGCCACCTCGTCCTCGCCAAAGAGCTCTGCGTTGGCCAGGGCCTGCTGGAGCATCTCGGCCCTCCTGCGACAGCGCTCCTGGAGCTCTATGTGACTGGCCTGGGTGGAGTCCAGCTTGGACTGCACCAGCTCCTTATCCTCGGGGGAGCTCAGAGTTCGGAGCTGCTGGCCCAAACCGATGGCCTGATACAGGTCTTTGCTGTGACCCATTATCTCCCCCTCTAAGGCCTGACCACCAGAAATATAATACCAGGGGAGCAAACGGAGGAACAAAGAAAAAGACAGACCACACAAAAGACGAGCACAAAGATGAAATGCAAAAAACACAAACATAAAATGAACGCAATGGCAAATTAGGAAAAAACGACAACCAACAAAAACATCAAATGAAAACAAATGTAAACTTAAATTTAACAAAAATAGGAAGAGAAATGACAAGAGAAAATGGGTGACGTGCTATTAAAATTATAACTGAAGCCGGTAGTAGTTTGATACCTTATGCTGTATGATTTGTTCCTTTAGCTTAGACGTTTGAGTGCCTATGGGTTCAGAGTTAGCCATGCATTTCTCTGTGGCACTGAGCCACTCTGACAGAGGCTCCAAGGTCTCGTGGAACTGCTGCGCCACCACCAAGATACTTTTCAGCTGTTTGTGCCTGACAAGAGAAACCCATAGAAACAGGTGACAAATGAGACAATTTCCTGCAATCTATCTGCTACTGCACACACAGAGGACGTTAAGCAAACTAGATCCCGACAATTTGGAAACAGCCTGTGTAATTGGATATGAATTGTGTTGGTGTCTTTGTTTTCAAGGTTGTCAATAACTAATGAATAAACACAATGTTAACGTATGTTCACACTTCTATTTGCATAGTTTTATGCTATGGAACTGCTCAACTATTTACAATACTAAGGCATAAAAGACCAGTAAACAAGACTGACCTGTTTTCTGCCTTCTTGAGTAGAGCATCCCACCTCTGCCCCAAGCACTCAATCTCTCTGGCAACTTTCTCCTTATCCACGGACTCCGCCAACTCGCTGACCCTTCCGCCCTCCTTTTTGATCAACTCCACTGTGGGTTTACGGTCGTCCAGCAGCCTCTGTAGAAGCTGTCGACGGCAAACAAAGAACAAGAAGTTATGAGACCATTAAAAACTCACTTTGAAACTCAAGTATGGGGTGAATACACGTCAATCCCAAAGCCATACAATTAGATGTTCATTCAACAAGGGCTTGAAGGACTGTCTAACAAAGTTTAACAACAAGGGGCAATAACGAATAAAGATGAATGCTCTACATTATTTGGAACATCTACTTCACTATATTTAAACCCAAAAAACAAACTAGCAATGTTGCTGAATGTGTGTGTGTGTGAGATAGAGAGAGAGAGAGAGAGAGAGAGAGAGAGAGAGAGAGAGAGAGAGAGGGAGAGAGAGAGAGAGAGAGAGGGAGAGAGAGAGAGAGAGAGGGAGCAGGAGGGAGAGAGAGAGAGAGAGTTTGCTCAGACTACAGCTTACTTTTTGCTCCTGTATCTGGGCCTTGACGACTTTGAACTCAGCAGAGGGGGCCTTTTGATTGGCCACCAGGTCTTCTGTGTCAGTCAGCCAGCTGAGCAGTGACTCAAGAGCATCCTGAAATCTCCCACAATGCAACAGGGCTTCGTGCAGCTGGGCTGACCGCTCAGCGATCTATAAAGGACATGTTAAAATTAGACATCACCTGTTGTAGAGCTAAGTCATACTCTCTCTGTCTCATCCATTATAGGACAATAATGATATCAGTCATGTAGCAGAAACAAACGCAGAAGTGGTATTTTAACTTTTTCCTGTATTTCAAACAATAGGAGAAAGAAGGCAGAGTTATAACTGAAGACAGCAAACCTTTTTGCTGAGAGTGTTCCATCGAGTGTTGACATCTTCCAGGTCATTCTCAAGGCTTTTAGTGATGGTGCCTTTGGCAGCATTCTGAACAAGACCTTGACCGACAAAGTTGATCTCTTGAAGCTGTGTCTGCAGAGGTTCAATCTCCTCTTTTTGAAACACCTAGAGTTAAAAGATCATAAATAAGATCAGGAATAAGATAAGATCTGATTACATTTAGATGTAGTCAAGCTAGATTGATTATTGGTTGGATGAGGATTTTTTAAAGTGAATAGTAAAAGAGGTATACTGAAGATTAACTATTAAGGAAATATTCCAACCAAGAGTATAACTATTTGGATCTGACGAAACAAAACAAATTGTCTGAATAAAGCTTTAAACTTCACTCAAAAGAAGGATAAGACATTCAATTTGTTTATAACACGATTGCCTGGAAGCCGTCCTTCTTTTAAAGCACATCTTCACCCTGTTCCCAACATAAGCAAATGTATTAAAATATGCCTGTTATTTAGTGCTTTGACCTAAAAAGATTACAGTAGATTGACTGTTCATTCAGACGAATATTGTACGTATAAGTACATCTAAGCACAAAAAGAGGTTGTGAGGCTTAATGAAACAAAGAGGCGACTGCATTCAAAACATCTTCGGGGGTCGGCTGTTACCAAGTGCTGACATAACCAGCACTGCACAACCGGTCAGCAGTCCTCTGGGGGAAAGTACAGCCGTCAGTTAAAGCGCAGCTGTGCAGACTCAAAAAGTGCCGACTTCCATGCCCTGTCTGACGTGCTGAACCTAATTCAGTCGCTCTGAAATAAGATCTACAAGGAACATAAACATTTCCCCAGGAAACAACTCAACAAAAGGGGCCATATCAGTCCAAAAGACTGTGTGTTTTGCCTCTCCAAACACCAGACGTGACTCCTGGAGAGGCTATTTTGGGGTACCTGTGGAGAGGGGAAGCCAATGAGGTCCATCTCTGAACATGCAGCAATAGCTGTCAGTAGGCTCTCTATTTCCTCCTCTCCCATGTGTTGGTGGGCCTCCCCACTGCCGTTAGCCATGCTCTCCACCGCCTGTAAGAAGTCCTCCAAGTCCTCCATGGTGTATTTGGAAGCTCCGTGCTGTGCGCCGAATGGGTGCGATGCCATACCCGGTCCTGACTCGGACGTTGGCACCCCGTTTCCGCACGGCTCCGGCTGCGTCACCACCACGCTGACCAGCTCACCCTCCTCCGGGGACGACACGTCCTCTAACAGCTCCGCAGTGGAAAGCTCGTCATAGCCTCCCAGGGTCCTAGAATGGCATCTTAAGACTCCGTTTTGGCTCTGCCGTGCTGATCTCGAGGAGAGTCTCCCCGTGGAGTTTCTGTACTCTCCGTTGGCGATGGTGAGCTGCGATTCGCTTGGGTCTAGGACACACGCGTCATCCCGCTGTGGGGACTCGTGCACCAGGCTGCTGCTGTTGTGGAGAGACCTGGGCTGGTTGTCCCTGGCCGGGGAGAAAGGGAACTCTTCCTGACCCGAGCTGACGGAGCGGCCAGGTTTCAGGTCGCCAGACGCATGCATGGCCTCCGAGGAGGAAAGGCTTCTGGTGCCAGGGCCGGGCTTCCTGTGGGCTCGATGGGCCCGGCGCTCTCGCTCCGCCGTGGGACTACACAGCCCAGAGTCCTCCTCCGAAGTCAGGGAGTTGGTGACGCTCCGTCCCCTCTTGGCGCGGGCCAGGCCAGGCCTCTCCGCGGCCTCCGTGCACAACGTGCCGCTGCGGCTGCTGTACTCGCCCAGGTTGGTGGGGGCAAAGGTCCTCCAGGAGCGTCGGTGGTGAGGATGCTCTTTCTTCTCCACTGCTAGGAGACGGGACTTAGCGAGCACTGTGCCTGCACCCCTGATTACGTCACCGTTGAGTTTCAAACCATCGAAGACGGCCCGCTCGTCCAGTCTGACGGGCTCACGAGACCGGAGCTCAAATGCACTGGATGAGGAGAGGCCATTGTTGGGACACAGGTTGCTGAGGTCTATGGTGCGATGTGTGTAGGGTAAGGTACCGGTGAAGTGCCTGGAGGCCAGGCTCCCTTTCGAACCCGAGTCTATCTGCTCATTGAGGCGGACTGTGTCATAGATGGATCTCTGGGGCACATAGCAATCATCAATGTTCAAGTCATCGTCCTCCCCCTTCCCTACGCAAGAAGGGTTCTGTCGCAAGCAATCTGGCCTGCTAAGTGGTTTCCCCATTGTAAACCAGTCCTCAACACTGATGTAGTGGACCAAAATACTTTGATATATTATTATGGTCTGAGGTATGTGTTGTTTTAGTGCAAGAATTTTATGTCACCAAAAAAATAAGGTGCTACAATTATACAGTATTGCAAAGCAATATAAACCCCTTTAACAACTCTAAGGTTATAAAATAAATACATAGCATTAAAAATGGTAGTTTAAAGTTTTAAATATCTACATAAATTCTTGTTAAAAAATATAAACAAAACATACAAAATAATTATCTATATGTAGGGCTTATTTAGCAGCTGTGTAATCAGTGTGAAGACAATAAAACATTTTAGTAAATAAAAAAAAATATCCTCAATAAATAATTTTTTTGTCTTATTTTTCGCATTGTCAAAACTTCACCACAGTCCTTGTTTCAGCAGTCCTCAATACATGTCCCTTAAAGTGCTTCTTTAAGTTTTCTTTTCATAAATCCCAGGAGCATCCAAAAACAGCAGAGAGAAACCTTCAGTTCAAAGGGGTAAATCCTGACACAAATCCTGTGTGGCTCTATTAAAAACAAAGGGCAGTCGGAGGAGAGTCGGTGCTCCTGGATTCACATGAAATCCTGCCCTGTCTCTCTCGTGGTTAGCCCTACAATGACAGGCACCCTCCTGGCACAAGGGCTTCAAGCCCCGCCCCCGCTCATTACCAAAGCAACATCTGCCACGGCTCCATTCGTGCTAAAGGCTACTCCCGCACATGAGGATTGGTGGACAGATGAACCTTTCCCATTTTTTTAGAGAGAGACCCCCCCCCCCCCCCCTTCTTTCTCCACGGTCCGTATGATTTAACTTCTTAGTCATCATCTGCGTCCTGGCACCATCACTCTCTGACTTAGGGGGAGGGAGGGGAGGAGGGACACACACTAGCTTTTATCCAGTGATGGAAAGAAAAAAACCTATCCCAGGCCAGCAGGCAGAGGCAGCTCCTGCTATGGTGACATCACACCGTGCTGAAATAGATCTGCTTTCTTTTTTTTTTCCTGTTGCCCTCTCTGTTGTTTTCCTGTGAACGGTTGCTGTGGACCCTGCAGATATTCTTAATTACTGTGGAATGCTGCGGGAGGCACAGGTCCCAGGTAATTTAACACCGGCGGCTCTGCCAAGTGCATGAAGGGGCTTTTTATGTCCAGCAACCAGGGCCAAATAACAAAGGGAGAAAGAGAGAGAGAGAGAAAAATAATGAGAGGATTTTAATTTAAAAGAGAGGATTTGAGCTATCGAAACTTCTTTTTCTGGGTCCTCCATGGTTGACAGGAGAGGGCTGGGGCCGGTTGGCAGGGATGAATAAGCGGCTAAAGAGATCCGGGATTTGGGGTGAGGACATTCAGCAGTTGAAATCCCCCCCATCTTTTAGCATATTCCAGGCAGTGAAATAAGGGAGCCATGTTATTCATCTGGTCTTCTTTCCTGGGACGTGTCAGCTCTATGTTGTCTTGCTACTATATCCTTTGCATTATACTGAGAAGTTAAGCCTTCAGATAATACTCAAAAAGTATTTCAGTTTATTTCTTAGGTAAAGGCGCAGACCTGGAGGGTTCATGGGCACAGAGTGTTTGGTAAACTGGTATGTCTGGATGCTGTCGCCCCCCCACCCTCACTCGTTTGCTCAGGTTTGC